>VZTA01009497.1:0-51404 GCA_013398855.1 Mohoua ochrocephala
GAAAAGGCCTTGATGCTGCACAAACGCTGCTGAGCAATAAGAAAAACATCCCTGTACTATCAACGCCTTTTTCAGCACAAATCCCAAACACAGCCCCACACTAGTTACTAAAGAAAATTAACTCAGCCCCAGCCAAAACCAGCGCACTGAGCAATAGGTTTTGAATTATTTTCTGTGGTACAGAGGGAACAAAATTCAGGCACCAGAGCCTGCTAGCTAGTTCTCATAATAGTACAAAAGGTCATTTTCCCAAATGGCTAAACTGTACCCCAGGCTTTCAGGATTATGTGCTGTGTCATTATTAAGAAAAATCTCATTGCATTAAGAAGCAGCTGTTGCTTTTAAAAAGACAGAGGCAGTGGAGTTTTTTTTAAAAAAGAACCCAAGAAAGCCTTATCACAAAAACAGCGTGAGCTGCATTTCAAAATAAAGTTTATAGTTAAAATTGACATTTCCCTGGCTCCTGTTTCCACCAGCAGCCATCTCACTAAGGTCTGACAGGTGTTTGCAGGGTTGGCAAGCCCCTGGGTTAATTCAGTGCATGAGTAACAGTGAGATTAAATTATTTCTATAAGTGGAGTTCTGAAAAATTAATTGAAAAGGTGAACTACTCTCCCCAAATAAAAATATATGAAAGCAGACCTCAGACATCCTTCAGTATGGGGAAGTGGACAGAGAATGCCGTAAGTCTCAGCTTAATATTAGCTGGAATATGAGAGACTTCAAACTTCACTCAAGGCAAAGTCAAAAGGGAGGACCTATGCCAGCAGCCATGCACTAATTCAGCACTGAGAGTTGTGAATAAACAGTACATTTCAGGGCATAGAAGCAACTTTGGTCAGTAGAACTACATCTAGACAGTCATGAATAAACAAGCTCTCATGGTTTAACATCAAAATCCACTAGATTTGTTCAAGCTCAGCAGCTGTGGGATCCAGATGCTGAGATTTCCTGGTGGACCACTTGAATTCTTTTTCCCCAGCTGTTGTCATATATTTTTTCTAAGTCCACAGACAAGGGACTGGCAGATTTTACTCTATGTTTGCAATAGGGTGGCATGCCCAGAATATGAGTGCTGTCCATCTGAGATGAATCAGCTTGATCACTTGTGATGATCTGTTTATAACCTCATGGGAGCAAAACAATACCAGAGCAGAGCTGGTTGGAAGTGTGATCCCTCAAAACATGCATAGTGCAGACACTCTCTCCTCTGCAGATTGTTCCCACTGAGCTGCAGAACTGGATTTACAGTCTCGGTGCTGGACAGAGGGAGTTTCATCTCCTGTGCATTCCTGGCTGTGCTCACAGCTCTGAAGGGAAAGCAGAGCCATCCACAGAAGAGGTCTCCAGTCCCCCTGGCCAGTGGCAGCAGCACTCCCAGAGCTGCTTTAGGTGCTGTATTCTGAACGCTAACATGAAACATCCCAGCTCTGTCAAACTGAATGGATTTTTATTCTATTAGAAAAGATTTTGTATCTGCAGAGGACCTTTCAGCTGTAAATCACAGGATGTACTCAGGTCACATCCTCTGTCCCTGAGCTGTGATGTCTCCACATACTGTGAATGTTGTTATCTCCAGGCTGATACATCCACAGTCACCCGCACGTGTCTCTCTGTGTGAGCTACTTCTTTCTGACTAAAAACAATCAGCAAAACCAGAAACGTCTACTAATCCTGTCTCTGTAGGACCACAGAAAACCCCTGACATTTGTCTGGAAGCTCTGTTGTACACCTGGCCCCAACAATTCAGAGCAATCCAGATTCACCAAAGTAAGACCTGGTGTGGGCCTGCTCCGTCCCCTCAGGACAGTCAGGGTCTGCCAATGGCCTCTTCAGGTGTCAGCTAAGCTTCAGGCTTTGAGCTCAAGGCAGAGCCCAACATCTCATCCCTACATCCCACAGTATCACTAATACATTGTCTTATCTCTTGCACAAAGTCTTTCCCTGTTCTAGGAAACTTGGCCTTAGTAATAAAGATAACAGGCAAGTCAGTGTCTCTGCTGATTGTCGATAATCATTAGATATTGCAGAATCTACAAGAATAGAATCTTCTAACAGCTGCTTGTGTTTCTGCAGCCACCCCCTGTCATTCTTCCATCCTGGAGCAGGACACTGTGGGGCAGCAGCCAGAGAGGGGCTCTGACATCCGTGTGGTGCTGGAGTGCTCCATGGAGCATCTGATGGGATGAGTTTTTCCTTGTGTTCTGTCCACTGCTGCGGCAATGAGCTGCTGCGGGATCACAGCTAACTGCCCCTAGAAACCCACAGGTTCCTGCTTACACCTGGAGCAAATCTCCACCTGGGTGCCAAACTTGCTGTTTTCAGCCTGGCTGCGTTTGCCTCAGTGGCTGCGCCGGCGTCCGATGCTGCTGCCCTGCTCCTGTTCCTGCAAGTTCCTGGTGAGCAGCCCCTCCAAGGAGCAGAGCTGCTCTGAGATGGTTTTGGCAGTGCAGGAAGGCAGCACAGATCCTAGAGTAGGCAGCAGCCAGCTTTCCCAGTGTGCTGGCTTAACTGGGGGAGAGAATTAGGCTGGTACGGGCTTAGGCCCACGTGGGGCTATATTTTCACTTTGTGCTTCCCTAAGGGCTGGTTTACTCTGGGGTAGAGTTAGACTACCACATATACTCAGTATGGGGCTACATATACCACATGTACCCAAAGTACACATTTTTATGGTTTGAGTGAACTTTTTCTATGCAGATTGTGATTACATGCTCATGAAAATGATGCAAGAGCTTAAGGATGCCTTGTTCTATATTCTGGCTGCTCAAACCCCCCCCAATTAATATGAACCAGTTGATAACCCAGGTAAATATTTAATCCACTTTTCATAACTGAGAGAGTGCAAAGCAGCCAGTGCCTTTTGAAACCCTCAGCACGGGGACAGGAACTAGGACAGGTCCAGTTGCTATGAATCAAACATCCCCCCAGAAGGCAGGCAGCAACATTGCCTCGAGGCAGGACACGTCTGCTCTGTTCCAGCCTTTTTACCTCGCCTGAGGCAAGGCACTTCATTTGCCTTGCTTCATTTCCCATATGCAAAATGCTATAAACATGGGCTGGCTTGTGAGGCCAGAAATCCTAAGCCAGCACCACAGGTGTATAAGTTAGGAGGGGACTTGGTGTACTGTTCTGAGCCCTTTGTCCTGCACTAAAGTGGCATGACCGTGCAGATCTTCCCTTGGGAGTGTGTCAAGGTCAATAGATGGGGTGCACTATATGAAAGCCCCATACCTGAACCTATAACTTCTGCAAAAAGTGGATTAAGCCTTTTATTTCCAATGTGAGGGTCATTTGTTTTACTAGCAAGACATCTGACACCTTTTAAACAATCTTTAACACTTAGCTAAAATACTGCCTTCTCACCTGACTACTAAATAACTGACCTGGTTAATGTTTTATTTGGTCCTTTTTGGTGCAAAAGAAAATGCAATTATTTAAAATTTGGTTGAGTGTACTCCAGGAGCAAGAGAATACAGGCTATTGTGAGATAACTGAGTAGGAATGGCTTCTTAAAACAGTTAATGGTTCATACATGCTTTGCACTTATTTACAGTCTCATTCTCACCTCTTATATTCCTTTTTTTTTATTAAAAAAAAGGGACAGCAAATACTTTTCATCTATTTTAAGTGCACTGGTGATGTGAAGTAATCAGTAGTCACCAAAGTTGTATTCATAAAAGTAGCTATTTAATAATCGTTGCTTGCCAGTGTATTTACTGTAAAGAAATATATTTCCTCTATAAAGAGCAATTAACTTGTGCAATCACTCTGTATAGTAAGACATCGATTCTCCTCAGTGCTACACTGCTATTGGACTCCAGATGAATGTGATAACTAACCCAGGACTGACACATAACAGAGGAACAAAATGTGTTTATTTCAGAGGAATCTGAACCACTTTCAATTTCCAAACAATTAGAGACAAGATGCCCGTTGTAAGGTATTGACACCCTTACCTGTACATTTTATTTGATTGCTTTTCATAATAATTCTCTTTGCAGTGTTTGGATTTCCCTTTTCCACTGAAAGCTGAGATAATTGAAGCTCAGATATGGCTTGATGTTGTTGCTGCTCACAAACATATCAATCCACAAAATCTTACTTATTGTAGCTAAAAAAATCTGGCAAAAGAGATCTGTAATGAAAAACAGTGTTAAATTTTATGACTGTGAAATCCTCTCATAAAAAGTTAAAGGCCAAAAAATATAAGGGTCAATGGATGTCATTAATTTTATGTTCGTCTGCTGCCTCATATTGGTTAATTTTAGTAGGCAGGTCTAGCAGCTACTGACCAGAAATGAGCAGAATGAATAGGAAATATAAATCTTATTTACTATATAATCTTATTAAATATATATATGTAGGAACTATAAACTCTCCCTCCCTTTTACGTAGATATACACATATACCTTTTATATAGATATATACACATATATGCACATAGAGGAGTGCCATGGTTTGTTCACTTGGAAATCTCCACATCTGTCCCTTCAGCAAGTTCAATGCCAAAAATCATGTTCCCTATTTCTTGGAAACTTTTACTCCTTCACCCAAAACCTGGCTCCTGCATGTGTCGCAAAAAAGTCCTGGGCAGCACTCACTCACAACTCAGCCATCAGATCTGCTGGAGATCCTAATGCTGAGAAAACAAGAGCTGTTCCTAATCATGCAAACCATTTCAAATCAACCAAAACATTCTAAGAATGGAAATTTTTCTTCATTTCCGGGACAGGTTCAGGCACATCTTTTGAAAAGAAGTAGGAGGCATAGAGTGGATAAGAGAAAATTCACCAGGCTTTATGGGGTATTATGCTATAACAGGGCAGGTAGGAGTCTGAATCCTACACATTTCTTAGGGCAATAAGCATGCAAAGAGAGAGGTTTGCTGAAATCTGAAACAACAAAAGAGTTAGGTCAATTATGAGTTCAAGCTGCAGCAAGTTACACAAATAATTTCATCATTTCTTGGTGGTCTAGCAAAGACCAATCATGCCACTACTCCATTCCTGATTGCTAGGCTGCCACACCCCACCCAGAGGTCACAGCTTGCACTCCTTATGATTAAATTGCCTGGCACGTGTGAGTTAGAGCCTTTAAAAGTCATTAGTTTCTAAGCTTATGCGTTTTCTTGGTTCCTCCTCATTTGCTGCCCGTCATTATGCAATTGATTGTCTAAAAGCCTAATCAGTTGGTTTTCAACAGTTTGCAACGGCCAATCAATCATGTCTGTGAAAAGTTAGCAGTTCTGTCTGAATCTTGGTAGGGTTTGGATTTTAATAGCTTTCACACAGCAGAAGAGATGCCATTTTGGCCTGAAAAAAATACAGCACAGCCGGTGCTCCTCACTTGTTGGTCTTTAATTATGCCGTGGACTCTTATATTAAACAATGAAAAGTGTGGGTCAGCTTCCTGCTGCTCTATGAGATGTCACACTTTTGACTCGCAGTAAGATTAGATAAGAGCTTACTGTGATACTGCAGTTATCTGATGTATAAACGAGTACATCTATGCCTAGATATATTCCATATACACACGTACATCCATCTGCAGCTGGATGGGGCAGCCCCCGAGCTCTCCTGACAGAGGCTTCCCTGCAGGCCCTGCTGCCAACGCCTTGCCACGGACCCCAAATAAAAAAGATAACGCAGTTCTACTAATTATTGCTAACTGCCAGTGGGTTAGCAATAATGGGATTTGCAGATTCCCTCTTCAAAGATTTAATTCTCATCCATACCTACAGACCTGAGCCAAACACTCTTTGCAGTGCCAAGAAAGAAATCCTGCTGCTCTCATGCAGAAATCAGATACAAGCAGCCATTTATTCCAGATCAAAAAATCAACTCCTAAGTTGAGTTTGCAGTGAAACCCAGACTTTTCTTCTGAGGCCTGAGGGATAAGGGCTGTCCTTTCTAGTGTTTTAGGTTCGTACATTCCTGTTAACACAGCCATGGCTGCAAATATTTTTTCTCCCATCTCCTGAAGAAAGGATGAGGGAAAATATGGCTCTGTTTTCTAAAAGAAAAATCTATAGCCTGTGCACTCTGGAGGGGAAATCTTGTTCTGCTTGTTCATTAATCTACCAGGCATCATCACAACTGTGTAGTGTCCCAGCTAGCGTTTATTGGCTCTGCTCTGTTCAGCAGTGTGGTGAAAATTGTACGTGGAAATTTCCAGCTGCTGTATTTAGGAGGACAAGTCCTCCTAAAAACTGTTTGTCTGTACAGTGAGCAAAACCTAAGTCGTCTTTTCCCTTAAGAAGCACAACTTGACTCACTGCAGCCTTCAAGTAGGATTTTTGGAGGCTCCATTAACGGTTGGGTGGAAGATAAATGGTTTCCTTGGTGCATAGGAGATGACTGGTTTCACGAAGTTTATTAAAGGATAGGACACAAAAATTTGGCTAAGAACAATTAACCTCAGTTTCTAGTGTGGAACAAAACAAGTGTCATTTGGTCTGCCTTAGATATTGAAGCATTTGAATGGTTTATCAACACAGAAACAAACAGGAGTAGGTTCTGTTGAGATTGCTTGAAATTGTTGAACACAGGATATCACTTATAATGTATCGTCTGTGTTCCTTAGGGATGGATGTTGCAGGAGAAAAAATACTCCACACATCTGGTTGTTATGGGGTTCCTTGGTGAGAACAACTTCACAATGAAGTTTCATTCTTTGCCTTGTAGGACTTTAAAGCAGGCTTATCATTTTCTAGAGCTTAAACTGTTCAGGATAAAGCATCCTCCTTCAGACATCTGCTTCACAGTACATGTGATTTTTAAACCCCCAATTAATAATGTTGAATCTTCTCCAATAACAGGATTGAGAGGAGTGAATTTTTTTTTTTTTAAAGGTGTTTATAGTCCAATCATATAGAAACACCCAAAAGAGTAAAGCTAAGACAGAAAACAGTGAGAGAGATAACCAAGTGTTACAGTGGCATGCAGAGTGATTAAAAAAAAGGTATGATTAGAATAAGAATAGATGTACCCTGAAAAAGGTATTTGAAGGGGAGGAAATGGAAGGAGAGAAATAGGTTATCATGACCAGGGAGAAGTATAAACACAGAAAGAGTTAGGAAATTATGCACTGGGAGAAACTCCAGAATTCTTTTTCTTTGCCTTTCTTTCTTTGTCAGTCAATGTCAGTAAATCCCACCATCAAGTTATATTATTCTTCTTTTCCTAGTCATTGGCCATGTGATGGAAAACCACCTCCTACAGCTGTCTGTCACTGAGGCAGTTAAGTGACAGATGTTGGCTTCCATAGATCTGAGGTCTCCAGTCTGCCCAATGACCCAAACTGGAACCATTCTGATGCCGTGTGATGCAGTAACACACACCAAAAACCCTTCAGATGTTTAATTATGAAGAACTCTTCCACAAGATATTCCCTAAGGCTGTAAATCCAGGCACTTGAAGTTCACTGAATGTCAGAACTGACAGCTGCCTTTGTAACCTGCTGGAGTGCTCACATTATGAGAGTCTCCCAACAAAAATTCTGTGGCATTTTTCTCACAAGGCACTTGCTTCTATTAGCTCAAAAGCTGTAAGGAAATCATTGCACGGATTGCCCACAGACAGTGAGGTTAAATGTTTAAAGACATCCAGGGGCTGGAGCAAATCCAGAGAAGGGAACAGAGCTGGGGAAGGGTCTGGAGCACCAGGAGCAGCTGAGGGAGCTGGGGGGACTCAGCCTGGAGAAAAGGAGGCTCAGAGGGGAACTTACCATCTTCTACAACTCCCTGAAAGGAGGGTGCAGCAGTCTCTTCTCCCAGGTAACAAGGAATAGGACAAGAGGAAATGGCCTCAGGTTGTACCGGGGGAGGTTTAGTTTGAATTTTAGGAAACGTTTGTTCTCAGAAAGGGTTGTCAAGTTCTGGAAGGGCAGTGATGGAGTTACCATCCCTGCAGGTACTTAAAAAACATGTGGATGTGGCCCCATGGAACATGGTTTAGTGGTGGCCTAGTTTTAGTGCTGGGTTAAGAGTTGGACTCAACGATCATAAAGGTCTGTTCCAACTTAATCATTCTCTGATTGGAATGCTTTTTTAAAACTCATTATTTACTGTGTGGACTTACTGCCTGAACAACAATAAAAATATTGTACATGTTTTCCAACAGTCTTAATCACCTTTAAAACCTTCATTCTTATTAAGTTTGTTTCACATTATTTGTACTCTCTGCTTTCTTCTTTTTTTTCTCTGCTGTCTCTTAAGTCTCTCACAGCTCATTCAGTGTGGATAAGGAGAAATAATTGCAAGTGATTGAGTTACTGTGGCCTAATGAGTAACTCTAAGACACCCAAGTGAGTTCTTTTCTGGTTTACTGAATACATTAAAAAACAACCCCAAATAATGTATTATCGTAGTGGCTTGTAAAGACAGTGTAAGCAAATTTACAAAAAAGCTTGTGGTTGAGATGAACTTGGTTTATGCCGGTGTTGCTCAGTCGGTGGTAAATCCTAAGCCCTCATTCCTCACGTTTCAATCTATGATGACAAACAGGTTCAGGAACACATGTTGCTCCCCTCTTTCCCAAAGTCTTCAAAATTTCATAGCTGGTGATCAAACAAGTGATCTATTAAATTGTATGTTCTGGGAAGCATTTTTGAAAAACTCCATTAATTACTATGGCACAGTTCTATTTAAAAAAAAAATTAAAACAAGAGAAACTTTCTGCAAAGGGCAATTTTTTAAACAGATTTATGCATTTCCTTTGTCACCTGGACTTTCTACACCTTGTGTTGTTGCCATCTGTGATCTCTCCATCTCCTCTGCTGCTGCTCCTGTAACTGCCCTGGTTCTCTGTGCTGCTGAAAAGGGAACTCAAAGCAAATGCAGAGCCCAAGTGCCTGTTCAGGGAGGTCAAACAGCAAACCCCACATGAGTCTGACCCTCTCTGCCTCCAAGTCATCTTTCCTCCCTTTTGACAGTGCAACGCAGCTTGACTTCCACATCTGGCCTCTCTCTGGGTGACAAACTCATATTTATTACCTTGTTAAAGGATAGACACAAGGGAAACAAGGGGGAGTTACACTCTGTGCAGAAAAATAGATTTTTATATCCTATCAACTGAAAGTGCTTAATGTGGTCAATAGGGCAGATGTGATAACCTGCATTTTGCAGTAAAAAAAACCAAAATTAAAGTGCAAGTCCTGCTGGCAGGGATTGTTCTGACTAACAAGAGATCATTTCCCACAAATAAAGATTGGCACATTTAGTGTCTATAAAAACACACAAAAAAATTACTGAGATCTTCACTACGCTTTTAATGTGATCTCAGTAGTATGGGTGCTTTTCTTTCTCTTTTTCTCTCTTTCCCTCCATTCCTAGTCCTAATTTCTTCATCTTGAAATCTGGGTAATTTAGGGTTAGATGAGTTAGAGATTGATAAACCAGTGCTTTGTGAAATGCTTTATTTTGATTGGATGCTTGCTTTAAATTTTGCCAAATTTTTGATCTTATAAAGTTTACCAGTAAGGTTTGTTTTTTAACCTCCTGAGGACTTGTCAAACTCTCCTTTCTGCCACCTCAGGGAAAAGTAGTACCCGAAGCCTCTCTATATAAACTTGCCAAGTGAGGACCAGGGCTTTACACGTCTGTTCCAGGCAAGGAAATGGAAGAGATCATCCTGAGCACCATTGCATGGCACACAGGGGACAAACAGGGGATCAAGTCCAGCCAACGTGGATTTATGAAAGGCAGAAGGGTCCTGTTTGACCAACCTAATCTCCGTCTAGGAAAAAGTGGCCCCCGCAGTAGATGAGGGAAAGGCTGGGGATGTCGTCTATCTAGGCTTCATTCAAGCATTTGGCACCTTCTCTCACAGCATCCTCCTAGAAAAATGGGCTGCCTGTGGCTTGCATGGGTGCACTCTTTGATGGGTAAAACACTGACTGGGTGTGGCCAATGGAGCTAAATCCGGTTGGTGGCTGGGCACTTGTGGTGCTCCTCAGGGCTCAGTTTTGAGGCAGGTCATGTTTAACATCTTTACTGATGATCAGACGTGGGGATTGAGTGTGCCCTCCGTAAATTATGTGGGAGTGTTGAGCCGCTCGAGGGTGGAGTCACCATCCCTGAAGGTGTTTAAGACACATCTGCATCTCGGTGATGTGGTTTAGTGGATTAGGGGTGACAGTGTCAGTAACTTGGTTGGACTGGGAGATCTTGAAGGTCTTTTCCAGCCTTCTCGATTCTGTGATTCTTTGTGCACCTATCAAAAACTTGCTTTTTTCAGCTCCCAGACACGGTGCACTATGAGGGGTTTCTTTAAAGCAAAGAATTCCCAACAGGAAAACAGCTGAAGCAGGGCCCAGGCAATTTCTGTTATTCTTTGTGGTACCACTGAATTTAGAACAGTTTGAGGCTTTCACACCTTGAAATATCAAATATCTTGAGATCTCTCTTTCTTGGCACTAGGAGAAACCTACATGACTAAATTATAGTAGACTGTAAAGTTTATCTACCTAAAGTCAGAGGAATTCAAGAGGTCACCCAAGGCAGAGTGGTTATTTCAATTCATGTATTTTTTAGAGCAAATCAGTCACTTTTGCTTTGTCACCTGTGAAACACTGAAGCTTTTTCAGGGTCTGTGACAGGTTAAGAAGAAAATCAAGCCTCATGTCTGTAAAGTCATACGAGGCACTCCAGCTTCCTTGGGAAATGTTTCACAGGTCCACATCTGAAAAACTGTAATCCCATCTATATTACCAGGACACTGAGTCCTAGTGTCATTAATCTGACAAATGAGTCAGCCTTCTACTACTATTTGTTTTTCAATTTTTGTGTTTATAAAATATCACAGAAAGACTTGACAAGAATCCAAAATATTTGACAGCAGGAAGCATAAATACATGTTCTCATTGGTTTTCTTTAAAGTTTTTTTTTCACATTTTATGGTTGGAAACTCCCTGGTATTGTGTCCCATCTAAAACAGCCAGTGGTCCTTAAGAGTTCTTTGCTCTTAATTAATTTTCTAAAAGGTGCCATTGTTGATTAGCTCATTGTGACACAGGTATAAAATTATTTGGCTGGTGTCTCCCAAGAGACCACAGAGGTGTTTCACAAAGCTTTTCTATCTGATTCAGAAAATTCTGTTTGTAGGGCTTGCCTTGAAATAAGAAAATACTTAAAATTCAAAACTCATATGCTTCTGAATGGGTTTGGGAATTCATTTTGTTATCGTCTTCGATTCTTGTAGTTAAAACAATCCAGGAATTGAGAAACACATTAGCCAAACCCTGGGGAAATGCATGGGTATGCTAAAGGCTGGAGGAAAGCTGAAGGCTGGAGAGATAATGAATTCACTGAAGAGTTTGTTTTCTTCAACTCTATCTCAAAAGTTTTTTGGAACCATAAGGAAGTAACCCGTCCAATTGGTCCAGCTCACAGATTAAACTGGCCAACAGACCAGTTTATTTTGTGTGCAAACCTGTCATCAGCTTTCTGGTACGTGCTTTGAAACAGAGCAAAAGGGCACTCAGAAAAATGGTTTAATAGTATTTTATCTGTGCTGGCTGTCACGCAACTGGGAACAAAGGAATAGTGAGGCACTGATAGTCTACATCATTTTTTCAAGACTGTTGTGCTTGTGACACCAAGAACTCAGTCATTAATTTTTAACACTGTACAGAAGTGGGAATCATAGTAGTTGTTCAAAGGGCCTGATAATATATGTTAGATTCAGAGCTGAAAATTGGTCATGGCCCTTCTTTTCATGTGTTGGATATCACTGAAGACAGAATTAAATGAGAGGGGAAAAAAAATCAAGAAACTTAAAAACCCACTTCCTGTCTGATTATGTAAGGTACCAAACTTAAATTTCTTTGGCATTTAATGTAGTTTCCTTCTTTTAGTATATAACTTGGTTATTTGTCTCTAATGGCACTCTCCAGTCATATTTTTCACTGTGATCATCAATTTTTACTATATAAAATATGCCAGAAGTTTAGATTATGCTGGCATGGATCTTTTATCATTTTTTTCATCTGAAAACACATCAGCATGGTAGTAAACAATTAAAGCCCTGTCACGGCCTGTTATGAAATGACCCATTTTTAGGGATCAGTTGTTCTGAACCAGAAGATAAATCTTTGATTTCAGGTCAGCTTGTGGCTTCCCAAAACTGTGGTGAAACAGCACCCACAGTGAAGTTTTAGAGTATTCTTTCTAACTTCCAACTTGCATGTTTAGTCTAAACATACACACACTGGAAAAAGGAAAAAAAAAAAGGGATTGTGTCCTAAAAAGGTGTTTCCTCCATATGATTGAAAAGTGTTGGGTTCTGAAATTAGGTTTACATAATTTGATGGAGTCATATTTGAGGTAAATTAACTGACTAAGCTTTATAATACGTGTTCTACCCAACTAGACATTTGGGGTTTTTTTTGCAGCCTTTATTTTAATAAACTGTCGCCTCAAATCAATAAATATTTATAAAGATGATATTCAGGAAACATGAAGTAGGGTTGGCTTGACATGAATTGAAATACCCTTTTTTTCTTAATAAAACCACAGGATTTTATTTAATACCTATGTAAAATCTGTTAATGGAACAAATACCTTTCTGTTTTGCAGTTCATTCAGATTTATGTGGCTCTTTTCTGGCTTGTTTCACAAAATAATCTTTTTTACTTTGTGACTTTCCTCCCAATCCCTGTGTTACTAAGCACTATTTATTTTAAAGCTCTAAGCATTCAACAGCAAAGTAATTTGATTTGGTGAGGACATGTTTTCCTTTAATTGCATCATCAGTTTCTGCTTGTGATAAAAATCAGCCCAGCATTTCCAGGAATAAAGTTTCGCAGATATCTGGTGAAATTGTGTCTCAGAGAAATCAAGGGAAAAATCACTTTAATTTAAACCAGAAGATAATTTAATGTATTAAATTACATACCTCCCTGTGAGGGTGGGGAGGCCCTGGCACAGGTTGCCCAGAGAAGCTGTGGCTGCCCCTGGATCCCTGGAAGTGTCCAAGGCCAGGCTGGATGGGGTTTAGAGCACCCTGGGCTAGTGGAAGCTGTCCCTGCCCACGGCAGAGGGGTGGAATGAGATGATCTTTAAGGTCCCTTCCAACCCAAACCATTCTGTTGGCACCCACTGAATCCTGATTTCCCTTTTCCTGGTGGATTAAACCGCAGTGGAGGAACAGACGTGGTTCAGTTCCCTTTCCCTCACTTCACAGGCACTGATTATTGCCCGTTAGGGGTGGCAGGATATGTTGGAACAGATCTAGTTACATTTCTTGTGTCAGATACTTCCCGTAAGGATGTGTGAGGTCCTAATCTGAGGGAGGCTTGTGCTACAGAATTTTTTGGCCTGTATGACACAGTTAAAGGGAGCAATGCTCCAAGGTTGCAGTTTCATTTTCTCACCAAGGAATTTTTCTACCGTATTTTCCCTAACCTCAGATGGCCCTGCCACCACAGCAGTCTTTCCCAGCACAAAAGATTGTGCTGTTCTACCTCTTTTCTAGAGACCCCCGTGGTGACTTTGAATTTTTTTCCTTTTTAAAACCCTTCTCTGAACCCTTAAACTCTTCACATATCACCTCAGTCCCTCTGTCCTACTTGAAGTATTTCTGGATCTCCAGACCCTTTTTTTCAGTCAGGAAGGAAGAATTCAGTATTCCTGGCTTGTTTCATCTGCAGTAAATGACCAGTTAAGATTTAGTGACCAGCTATTGCCACTAGTTTGACAATAACTTAGCACAGCCATTTTCTGCAGTATTTGGCACGTACTCTCATAGGTGTATCCAAGACTGCAATAGGCCCTTATTAACAGCCTCAGAAGACTGAGCAGAATTCATTAACGTGCATTCAGAACACTCAATTCATCATGGTAGGGCAGAAATGGGAATTTTCTCCCCTGTTCTATGACACGTGCTTGGGTGAATATATCTGGGATTCTTCCAGAGCAACGACCATTGTAATTCTCTTGTAAAACTTGTCCCAGCTTTACATCTGCAGTGACTTGGAGATGTAAATCCTGTTGCCCTGTAAAAAAATATACTCTGCACTTTGCTGTAGACAGAGTAGAAGAGGTTGAGAGAATTGGGTTTATTTTGCCTTAGGAATTGAAGACTAACAAGAGATCATATTACTGTCCTCAACTGCCTGAACGGAGAATATGGAGGTGACAGAGCCAGACTCTTCTTGGATGAGCACAAGGAAAATACGAGGGGCAAAAGATATCAAGTGAAATGCAGGAAATTTCAATTAAATATGAGGAAAAGTTTTTTCTCCATGAGAGGCTGTAAAAATATTTATCCTTTGATTTATTTCAAAGCTTGATCGGACAAGTGCATGTGCAGCATTTGGACTTGATTTCAAGGGAGTTAGAGCAGGCCACTAAAAACTAAATTATTCTATGATTCCGTGATAAACGTTATGTGAATCCTATGTCATTGCTTCCTGTGCATGGCCTTTGTTGGAATGTAATTATATCATTTTGAAAAAGGAAACACCTCTGTGGCTGCTGCTGTGGAGAGTGCTGAGTCTACCTCACCCTTGGTGGCCCAGCACATAATGGGGTATATTTACTTCATGCTGAATATGACTTACAAATCTAAATGTAAAAGATAATCTGTTTGTATTTTCCTTTAATGTGTGGTTTAGTGAAAATGTATTCATCTATTAATGGCAAAGCCACTCTATAGAATTTTGATTTCCCTCCAAGTCTGTCGAAAGACTCCTAATTTTAACTTACTGCTCCAGCCTTCTAAAGAACCAACCAGTAAAATAATTTTTTGACCTTTTCATTCTCTTGGTTAGTGTTGTGTCAAAATGCTTTGCAGAATAGTTTAATCAAATACAGAAACTTGTGTTATTCTTAAGATTAATAGTTACAGTTTCCAATGCTCTAAGTACCATTATGTTAACAAGTATTGAAATGTTAATTACAAGAATACATTAAGTGACCTTAAATATGTATTTCACCGAATTAAAATGTAGGATTTTTTTTCAGAATTACGAAGCAAGGGACGAAAAGAGTGGACAATAAATAACAACACACAAAAATCACAAGGCAACATTTTAAAAAAAAATCCATAGATTTTAGGCACAGAAGAGAGAATATCATCCGTTGCCTTGCATCTTAGGAGACCAAATTTCACCTGCTGACTCTCAAATAAAACCTAAAACTAGTTGTACAAATACGACATAAATATGTTAAAATAAGACAATATTCTCTTTTCCAAGTCTGTTGAAGCATTATTTCAAAAACCTCACATGACAGAAAATTAACCATATCCCCAGGCAGATTCTTTCAGTGGTTAATTATTTTCACATGAAATTGTAGAGGGCTGTTTTATGCATGGATATTTGTAGCTCTCCAGCAAAACAGCGAAGGGCTTTTTGTAGGCACTCGTCCCACCATGGAAAATGAAGTAATATTGTCTCACTACCTTGTGCTGCAGAGCCCCATCATTCAGGCTCTCACCTGGGAAGGGGGGATCAAAGTTTAGTATTCTCATCATGCTGAGAGTGCTTTGTTCATATAGTGAAGCATATTTTACTTTAGGGCACTCACAGTCTTCCCAGTCAATGCCATTTATTAAGCCAGTGTGAGAGAACAAGGGAAAATAACTCCATAAATTAGGGATCAGGAACTAATCTATAGTGCCAGGATTTGAGACCTAATTCCATTGAATATGTAACCACCACAAAGGAAAGTGGAACACTGTCAGTGGGATAACTTCAGAGAAAGGCATAATCACATATTGCAAGTTAACTGGGATACACTTGTGAGTAATGAGAGATCTGCGATTGAATCTCCACAGGTAGAGAAGAAAATTGAATTTCCTTGCCCTATCTCTTGTTTGAGAGCCTAAAACAGTGGATTATTGGCTAAAAAATGGGTTATTTTCCTTCCTTACATGTGTCCAGTTGGTGGCCCCAGAATTTAAACCAGGTCTAGATTGCAAATTTCACTCAGAACTCATTGTTTTCTTATTGCAGGTGGTGAAAGGAAGTAAGAGCTATTTTTCATCTTTCTCTGTTGAAATGTGGAAACTCTCAACAAGCTGAAATTACAGTAAATGCAACTCTTCAGCTGAAATTTAGACCAGGTTTGATAAAGAGCATTAAAAAGTCATGTAAGGTAGATAAAACCTTGATGATGACATGGCCTGGGAATGACTCTTTGCTGTATTATTACTCAAGTGAGATACAGCAGATTTCAATGTGACTCCAGGCTTTTTTTTTCTCTCCCTGATTTAATTTTAGCTCTTGCTTCACACTTGTATGAAATTGAAGTTGAATGGACTGTGCTTTCTTTGCCCACAGTCTTGAAAGTGCAGATGTATTAACTGTTGCTGAATTGATAAATATCTCAAAGCTCATACACAAACTGTGCTAATAATTTAAGAGAAACTCTGTATAAATTGAGTATATCGTTCTTATTTATATATGACAAAAGGAGAACAACACCTCTGTTTCCCATATATTTGTGTATTTTCAACATGTAGTGTATCTGTAAAACAGAGGCCTGAGCCGCACAATTTCTATTTACCAATCTCTCTTTTCTCATAGCATGACTCTACATTAGAAGTTCAATAAATATTCTTGTATTTTAAAATAAAGTGTGCTTCCAACAGAATTCATACGTCCTATGGGACTAGGGGAATATATCTTTAATGGGCTGAAACAACAATAAGTAGTGAGAATAAATAACACAATCTGCTTTGCCTTACTCCTGTATAAGCTATTCCAAACTCAACAGCAGTACTCTGGACTAAGCTTCTAGCAGGGCACTGTCCATGGAATTCATAAACAAGAAGGATTTCAAAGCTGTAGAGAAGCAAAGTAGAATATCTGTGAGCTATCAAACTATGTCAGATACTGAAGTAACCCAAATTTTGACTTAAAATATATCGATGCACACACAAACACAATCCTCTCTCTCTACATAGATGCACATACATATATATATATGTTATATCTATAGGGAAGTCCAACTGGATGGAATAAGACTGATTCTCTCTCACCCTAACCACTCTCTAGAATATGCTCATGGAAACTGTGGGTCTGCTCTAGAATTCTGAAAGGTTTATTTTCTAAAAAGAACATTACACTTGAGGGTTTTAGAGTACGTTTTCAAGACCCTTACTAGACTTTGAAAGAGGCCAGTTTTTGGGTTTTTTTTCTCAGCAAGGTCCTGCTGTCATCAGTAAAAGGAGAAGACAATAGGACACAGATTATTGTACAATGAAATAACTAAAGAGTGCACTTCTCTTCATTAACAAAAAAAAAAAAAAAGAAAATAAATAGAAGATACATACCTTGGTTTCCATGTAATTTAAACCACTTACAGTCTTCTCCCAGTACCAAATATGATACCAGCTGAAATTATTTTTTTTTTTCCTCTGACCTTTTCACTGATATGTAGTGACATTATCATTTTGACACATCGGGGTAGGATAATTAGAAAATTAAGCAATTTTTTTATGAATAGAAACAATCTTAAATTAATTTAGCCAATGCAAGAGAGCTTTTTTCAGAACTGCAGTGACAGAGTCTGACAGGGAAGTATCCTGCTGTGAGTGAAGACCCAAACATAACATGTTTTCACATGAAAGAAGACAGGCAATTAGTTTCAGTGCTTCTAAATTATTATACAGCCATGAGAGAAATGGGGAAAATACACAGAGATTTGTTCTGTTGCATTGTTAGGGCATTAGGTCTATCACATTCTCTTCCTGTTTGCAAGCCAGTGACCATATTCCCCTACACAGATGGAAAGGTAAATGTGATACATTAAAATAAAACAAACCACAGCATAATCAGCACTTTCCCCAAAGAGTTTGGGCAAAAGCTTCAGAGAACTTGCACCAGCACATCCAGTTTGGTTAAACTTCCAATATGAAGGATTTCACATTATGGAGGACTGAGAGGTTCTGCCACCTTCCACAAGAAGGTTTTATCTACTGAAAAATCACACAGAGGTTGAGTGAAACAGACCCTCTACCTCCTGCTGTGTCCTTGGCTTTGCTCGAGAGAGGCTTAGGGCAAATAAGCACAGTGAGATAAAGGAACTTTACATTGGTTAAACCCATCTAAAGTAAGTAATATCAAAGCACCGTTGACTCTCATTCCTGTGTAATTGGGAGATCATGGAACGGTTTGGGCTGGGAGGGACCTTAAAGCTCATCTCATTCCACCCCCTGCCAGGGTAGGGACATCTTCCACTGTCCCAGGTTGCTCCAAGCCCTGTCCAACCTGGCCTTGGACACTTCCAGGGATCCAGGAGCAGCCACAGCTTCTCTGGGCAACCTGTGCCAGGGCCTCCCCACCCTCATAGGGAAGTATTTCTCCCTAATATCCCATCTAACCCTGCCCTCTTTCAGTTTGAAGCCATTTTCCCTTGTCTTTTATCACTAGAGTGAACAGGTATTTGCAGAGACAAAAGTGGGAACCACAGGTGGATTAATTTCCTACCTTTTCCCTTCATAATTCTTTGTTCCTGATATGGTGTGCAGTGATCCAGGTTATTTAGTCCAGTCAATTGACACCTGATTTACCTTCAGTAAAGTTTATTTTAAGTAATTACCTCAAACATATTTTATTTCAATATCAATATACTCTCAATTTTTTTCACAACATACCCACCTTATGCAATTTATGTAAAAATGCTGAGATTAATATAATTCAAAATATTTTATCTGATCAATAAACTAAATTTAACTGCAACTCAAAATACTCCTGTCTGTTCTATTGATAATAATAATACTGCACTAATGCCCCAATTAATTTCTCTACAGAGTCTCTCTCTGTAGATTCCTGCATGGAAAATAATTTGAAAAGTTAAATAGCACAAAACAACACTAGACTGTCATAATGAAGAAAGCTGTGATGGTCATTAGCTGTTACAACATTTAAGATTTTTAAAAATAGTGTTTTTTTTCTTTTTTTGCTTAGTTCAAGACTTGTTGCTTATTTCATTTTTAAAAAAAAATTTTGAAATATGGGTTTAAATATTTATGAGATTGAGTTTCTTACTACATTAAATATCTAACAATTGTTTCATAATTTAAAATCTGTGATTTTAGTGAAAAAAATCATGTCCGAATAAAGGTTATTTTTCATTCCCACATTTCATTCCCTGGTGTTATTCGCTGTCACCTGTGGGTCAGACACACCTAAGCAGTGCAAACCCTCAAATCTTTGCATGTGTTTCCTATTCATGTGCATTCTACTTTTATGTGTGGGCTCTTTATGAGGAGATGAGTTGATTTACTCAGGCAATTACCTTCAGCTGCACATAGTTTTCAGCAAATCCTACTGCCTTTTATAGTCTCTATTGAATTTCTCCTTATTGTGCTTTTTTTGTGTTATGTAAAATACAAAAGGCAAACGTTATATTGTCTCTCTTACAGTGGCTGAGCACACAGACCAATGCCACCACACAACTCCATCTCATAAAGTACTTAATGACTTCCAAGTTATGCTAGTTGAGACAGAAATTACCATATTTTGGGTTGTGTCTAGTGATAATAAGCCCACATGACTATGAAAATAAGTATCACCCTACTGACAGATACACTATTTATATTTAATTCAGAGACCTATGGAAAGAAAAATAAAGTTTTTAAAACTCTGGGGGAATAATTTATCCTGTTGGTCCATCATCCTGAAATGTTGAAGAGCTGAATTATTTGATCCAGTATCCCTTGCATCAATGTTGAATGGAAACCTCTTCTGTTCATCTTCTCCTGGGCTTCAGAATGGGCACATGGCTTTCAACACAAGCTGCCTCATAAATAAGGCATCTCAGTTATCACAATCTCCCAGGCACGTCACACCATCTGCCTCATCTTGCTGAAACATCCCAAACCATGGTTTGTTCAAAGAACATCCACACCCAGTCAAAACTTCAAATGTAAAAGTAGCCAGATTTTACTGCCCTATCACTGCTTCATTCTTCCGAGGAGCAGTTTCATCATTCTCATGATTTAGCACAACCCTTGGAGAAGAAAACCCCTGAAGAGGTTCATAACATACATTACACCATGATCACACCACAAAATCCTCCACCTGCCTTTCCTTCCTGACTGAAATGTTTGGCAGTTTTAGGCAATATTAACTAATGCCTTAGAAATTAGCAATTTGATTCCCTTGTTTCATAGACTCTTTGTGTTATCAGGCTGTTAAAAATCTCACAGGTCTCTCTTACTTTCTGCTGAGGGACCTGGAATTGTGTAGTCTGGATAAAAGGAGGCTCAGAGGAGACCTTATTGCCCTTCACAACTCCCTGAAAGGAGATTGTAGCCAGGTGGGGGTCGGGCTTTTTTCCCAGGTGACAAGCAATAGGACAAGAGGAAATGGCTTCAAACTACTCCAGGAGAAGTTCAGATTGGATACGAATGAAAAATTCTTCCCGGAAAGGCTTTTCAAGCGCTGGCACAGGCTGCCCAGGGAAGCAGGGGAGTCAGTACGCCTGGAGGGATTTGAAAGATATGTGGATGTGGCACCTGGGGACGTGGTTTAGTGGTGGCCTTGGCGGTGCTGTGGGAATGGCTGAACTTGATGATTTAAGAGGTGTTTTCCAACCTCAATGATTCGGTGATTCTCTGATTCTAAGGCATCATTCGAACAGGAATCCCAAATGCAGTAATAAATCAGGGGTGCTGCAGGTCACCAGTCTGTGTGCATTGCATGAATTTGAAGATTTTGGTTAGCCTTGGGTGGACTGGGTGTAGGTACCTGCCTTGTTTGCAAATGCCTTTGCACAGCCAGATGCTGAAGCCCAGAAACAATTTTCCAGTTAAGATCTTTCTCCACACATCACCTGGAAGGAGGGAGAAGAAGGCAGGGCTCCTCATTCTGTGTGAACAGCTGTTAACAGGGTCCCTCTCTTCACCAACAGTGTTCGGCAAAGTCCAAACTGGCCAGACAGAGCTAAGGTGGGAAAGTTGCACAGAACCTAAAGGCGACATAAAGCTGCAGAAAATGGCTTGACTGAAATGCCTGAGAGATGAGGCAGAAACCGTTCAGCAAATTGGAAACTGTGAATCATTAATGATGCATATTGTTCAATTTACAAATTAAATTAATTGTGTTAAAAGTTCACGGTTGTGAGTCAAGTAATTTTTCAGAGTGTGCATATATTTCGGACCATTAAGGAATTCCTGTGGATGGAAAGTGAGCTGCTTTTGATGATTATGTGTCTTTTATAAGAACCCTAAATTAAATTTTTAAAATGTCAGGCAAATTACCCGTGTGAGCATTTCTGAGGCACAAAACCCTTTTAAGGATGTTATTTCTTTGTCTGGTAAGACCCACTAAGCGCGAGCATGCACCACACTTGGCAGCATCTGGCCTTTTAAGCATTAAAAGCTTCTGAAACTTCTCAGAGGATAAAGTCATTATGAGGTGTATTTTAAAATTAATCCAATAAATTAAGCAAGACCTTATTAAATTCAAGTTACATTTATGGTTTTTTTTCTGTTCCACAGCTATGAAAGAAAGAAAAAACCACTACTTTTGTTCCCTGTTCATTAACTGCTGCACTGCAATTGTTTAGATGGCAAGTATGTAACTTACTCTTTTATCAGATTTATTTTTCCAGACATTAATTTGCTGGAGAGTCTATTATTATTATTATTTTTAATAGCTTTTGTTTTGGGGTTTTTTTGCAGACCTGTACAAAAGGAATATATTCTTTGAACATTTTATTATTTTACTTATGTATTTACATTTTCTGCATGCAGAAAATAAAATACATAATGAAAGGTCTTACCTGAGAGGAAAGTATATTGATTGGTGATCTTGTTTTGTGTTATGTTTCACTCTGTGGTCCTGGCTCCATTTACGTGATGGGATTATTTCAATTTAGAAGGCAGATTTTCATCTGGAAGCTGAAGAAAGCTTTTTCTCCAAGTTCATCATCTTATTTCTGCTTCTGCCAGAGAAATTAGTGAAATTTCTGGAAGTACTCAGAAGGAAATTCAGTTTTAAGCTGGGGAAGTTTGTAGTTACATGACTGAGTGGCAGGCACTGGGGAGACGCAGGAAAATTTCTTTACCAAGGTACAGCGCATAGTTCACCCCCGCTGGTGTTTCTTTGTAACCCCCAAGCCGCAGTCTCTGTGGAAATACTCTGGTAGAGAATTTGAAATCTGGTTCTATTCCAGCTTTATGACCAGCAGGCTGTTGGTTCCTGCTCTTCCCTGGCCCTATAAGCAGGAGACAAAGTGAAGGTTTTGATAAGTAACAGGAGTAACATCAAGTTTCCATGATATAAAATAAGAAACACTACACACATCCCAGTGTGAAGGGTCCTAAGTCAGAGGGGAGTCCTGGCCACAGGAGTGAGGTGGAATAAGGAGGACACACACATTTATTATTAATTTTAAACGCAGCCAGGTTGAATTGCCTTTGAAACCCATTAAAACCTTTACAAATGCCAACACTTCCATGGAGTTGGTCAAGTTTTCTGAGCCTCCAGGAAACCCTCTGGAAATGATACCCAACTTTCATGAGCTTACGGGCACCGATGGTAAGAAAAACTGTCCTGAAAGAAGTACTTTAATGCCTCTCAGTGGCTTTTCTTTTCTTTGAATACAGAATCTCTGGCGGCCCTGGGACTGTGAGCAGCACTGGCCCACGAGCCACGAGATGACAACATCCCATCCCTCACTCCAGAACTGGCACTTTTCTCCGTGTGCTGAAGGACTGTCATTCCAAACCAGAGATTTCTGTTTTGCAGGGGTGACTCACAACCTAGTGGAAGGCTATAAATATTCCTTCCAAAAATGCCAGAATCTGTCTGTCTCACCAGCCTGTTTCAAATTAAAGCCTACTGCTTGTATTGAAGGAGAGAGTCTGGGATGGTGGGTAATGAAAGCTAAACAGGAACAGATCTGAGCAGTCACTGCTGCCACGACACTCTGACACGGAAACATTAAACTAAGATGCTTCACCTTAAACACATCTTAGGCATCTTTCATGTAAAAAATCACAGTAGCATGTGCTAAAATACAGTGGTATGAGCTGCCAATCCATGAATTGAGGGCTAGGGAGCTATTTTTGATTAAGTATGACAAGCAAAAAGGACAGGTACTGAGTTAATAATCGGTTCCAAGATTAAACACACCTCTTTTTCTTAGCTTCACAGTGGATGGCACATTCATGTTTTATAAATTCTTACTGTCTAGATCTCAGGAGGTGTGGAATTTTTTTATTTTATTTTCACCCATGTCTGTTTTGAGTAACTTAAGGGGGAGACAAAACATATTCTACTTCAAAAAGTAGAATATGATTGATTGATGCATTCAAAAAGCAACAGCTACAGGTAGATTTTTAAATGTCACTATTTCAAAAATGGAAGTAATAACTGCATTGTTTAGCTAAGTGTATGTATTCTGTGAATACTATGAAAGTGCGTGTCAGTGTTTTTCTTGTTGCTCTGGATACGCTCTCAGTACCTTGTTTTCCCTGGATCAGCATGAAATTTTCAGAAATCAGGATTTGGGAGCCTACACTATTATTAAAAATGGAACATACCTAGGCAAAGAAAAGTGTCACACTGGTTCAGCGAGCAGTAATTTAAATTAAAGTGCTCAGTGGCATCAGGTGTCACTCCAGAAAGAGAACCTGTCAGCTCCACTTGGAAACCTCAGATTCCCTACAAAGTCTTCAGGGGCCCAGCCATTAAGTGGGCAACAGAATCTGGCACTAGGATTTCTCTTTTATCTTTAGGAACTTCAATCAATTGCTGAGAAAAATCCTATAAAATGTCAGTGTCATATTTGCCAACTCCACTTAGATGGGCACAGTGTAACTTAATTGGAATTAAACTTCTGTTTAGGCAGCAGAGTTGCGTGACAGCTTTATGAAATTTAGTAGCAGGATTCAACTTGCTGTTTAAAATGCCTGAATCCAGGAATGTCTGTGTGGGAGCAGTGTGTGGGCTGGGTGATTACTACATGCAGTGTATCGTGGTAGTACATTCAGAAGGGGTTAGAGAGCTCTTCAGATCACCCTGAAGTAGGTTCTGACATTCATTTAGTCAGAATTTCTCTTGTCAGTGGCTAAATCAACCAGGGGTTTGATAGCATTGTAGAAAATCAGCTTCAGCCATCATGGGATATTTCCTGGAGTTCCTGAGGTGTTTTCTCAGGCTGCTGGAATGGGATATGAGAAGTTGTTAATGAACACAACTCCATTGCCTTCAGGAATAAGGCCCTGTTAAAGTCCTGGAGAAGAAGAAAAATGGAATTTTTGTTCTTCCTTATACTTCCATCCATATGCAGGGATATATGGAAACAATGGTTCTCACAGCTGATAGGATCAGAACTTAGCTCCAATTGGCTTCTGCTAAAAATCTACTTTATGCCAGGTAAACCTTGGTATGATAATATGTGAAAAAACGGTCCTGTCTAATCCAAACCGTTCTGTGATTCTAATGCCCAGTTCCCTCCTGTCCCTGCAAATTCCAGTGATACAAACTTAACCAGAAACACTCCTACTGCAACATTGCAAAAACCAGACACCATCCAAATTAATTTCCCTTGTCATTTGATCAGCGTTTTGCTTGAGGTAACAGGTTTCATAGAATTTCTCTTTGAAATGCTGTTCAAAACATCCCATCCCAGAACTGTGTGACATGTCATCCATGGTGTTTTATCTTTGCATGTGATAAGGTACGTTTCAGGCTGCTGCATCATGTCCCTGTGTGGGGTGCATTCTATAGCATTTTATCACGCCGTTCAATGTGTGTGTTTTGAGGTCATCTCTGTAGACATTTCATCCACCACAAAGCTTGGCCTTTTAGCAGCAGGTAAACTCTTCAGGGGAAATATTTCAGAGGGGAAGCTTGAACACATGTGAAAGTACAAGAATACAAAAGAGCAAAAATGAGGGAGGAACCTGAGAACGCCACTAACCCCTCGCCTGCTGACAGCATTTATTTCACTCATTTGTCTACAGAAAAAACATAAAGGAAAAAAAAAAGATCCTTGGTTGTTTTTCCAGCATAGAATCATAGAATCATTAAGGCTGGAAAAGGCCTCCAAGATCATC
The DNA here is from genome assembly GCA_013398855.1 of Mohoua ochrocephala. Lineage (NCBI taxonomy): Eukaryota > Metazoa > Chordata > Aves > Passeriformes > Acanthizidae > Mohoua > Mohoua ochrocephala. The sequence goes on from VZTA01009497.1 coordinate 25,020, forward strand.
AAATAGTTGAGCTATATCCTGGTAGGATCTCATTAGGGACCATTTTGGTAACTGACAGCCAAAGTAACTTTTAGTTGTCTCTTGAGATTCCTTAAAAAAAAAAAAAAAATCTTTTTCTTTGTTCCCCCTGCTCAGGGATTTGCTCTGCCACCATAAGAAAGGTCTAGACAGCTTTACTTTTCCTCTGCAAGTCCCAGCTGCCATCGCCCCAGAAGGCCAATTTAACACTCAGGATGCAAAGCGTCTTCTCAGTCCCAATCTGCCCAGTTCCCAGTGGGAAAAAAAAGCTATAAAAGAGGCATTTCAGAATCAGTGGAGAAAAATGTTCACATTTTTATTCTTTGATTTTCTTGATAATCTTTTACCTCTGAAGCACAACATCTCCAGGCAGCATCTGGCAACGGAGCTGCTGAGAACTCAGCTGAGGGAAGAACACATTTTGACTTCTGGAAATCAATCCATTTGTGTCTGCTCTTCATCCCTGGATACACCTCAAGCTAACAACACAAGCAGGTAAGCAAGCTTGGAAACCCCATTCAGATCCCTTCAAACCCAAACTATTCCATGAATCTGTGGTAAAGATAAAGATTGAGGGAGAGAGAGTAATTTACATTAAATATTAGTACTTTTACATAAAAAGGGGTCAGTTAGGTTTTTATGAATGTTTCAAATAAGGTGTGCTATACAGGTATATTTCCAAACATAGAAGTGAACTTCTACAGAGTTAAAAAAAACCCTGAAAAATAATTATGAAATAGTTCATGAAACACTCAGGAAATGTATTCTTAAATTTTGATGGAATATTACATAAAGATTAAAGAAAGTATTCCAACCATAAGTTTAATAAAATATATGATTAAGATCACAAAAACGGTCCCCGTGAAATTATCTTGAAAGATATAATGAATTACTGTTATATTGCATAGAATATTAATGAAATTTTATTCCTCAGACATTATAATTTTCATGACGTTTCATAGAAATATTATCAAAATGTCAAACAGAGCATAAAGAAGTAATCACAGCCACAAAAAAAAAAAGACATGAAAGTCACTTTTTCATAGGTAAAACATGTCCTTTAAGAGTACACTTCTTAAACTCATATATAAATACTAAACCTGGGTTTTCAAAGAGCTTTTGAAAGCACTTCTCTTCAAAAGAAACTTCGTTGTCACGGGATAAAAAGAAAACTTGTCCCATGGTTTAACTACTGATTAATGAAGGAAAAAGTAGGAAATAATTACAATTTTTACAATGAAGGGAAGTTGCCAGCATAGGTAATAGAGAAAAGATACAGAGAGTGAGCTGAGAAATGTTACTGATTATTCAAATTTAGCCAAAGGAGTAAAGAGAGACTTGGCTGTAACAGCAGCTGAAGGAAGTCATGGGTCTGAGTGACAGGAAAATAAAAAATGGCATTAGATGTTGATAAATGAAGAACATTGTAGAAACATCTCAGAGTCCCTTGAGATAACTCTGAGAAAATATTAGTAAGCAGAGGCAATCCAAAAAGCAAAATGATTCTGGGTTATTGGGAATGAAATAGAGAATCAAAGAGGAAATACCTTAAAGTCACTGAGTAACTTCTGAGAGAGGCCACGGCTTGAGTGCTACCCCTGCTTTCATCAAAAACCATGAAGTAAAACTGAAAAAGGTGTAAAAAGGAGAGAAGCAAATGGCCAAATGCAGGCAGGCATTCAGCAGGATCTGTGTGAGAGATCAGAACGAGTTACAGAATTCAAAAGGGAGCAATTGAAATTCTACAGGGAGGGATCTTACAAATACAGCATTTCCATCCTGGTCCATTAACTGACTTGCATCCATCAAGTAGGGGTTAAACTTAGCTGGAAATAAGGACAAACTCCTTTGCAAATTGATACTTCAGAATTTCCCTGCTCCTCTGCATCAGTGACCCTCATCACTGAATCTCCTGATTATGCTCATTTTCGCAGTTGTAAAACTCCTATCATCAATGGAAATTTCTTCATCAATTCCGTGGTCAAATTTGTTGCTGTTTTATTTTTACCTGGAGAACAAAACCCAAACAGATTTTAAGTATGCAACACAAGTTATAGATCCAACATCTGGTCTTTATGGAGCCAGTTTGCAGAGCCATAACTTCTGCCCTCCACAGCATTCACACAATGTTATTAAAAAAAAAAAAAAAAAAAAAGAGAAAAGATCACCTTGCAAAAAATCTCTGTTCACCACTGTTCAGGCTTCTCTGAACCTGGAGAAGGCAGAAGGAAGGGTAATTGCTCAGCTAATGCAAAACGAGGCTCAAGGCTACAATTATTTAAACAGTGATGCCTGCTGGCCATGCCTTCAGCAAACTGAGCAGACCTGCTTCCCTCCCTTACAGCAAGTAAGCTTGAAAAGGACTGATATATTGTGTACAAAAACATGTCTTTTCATTCCAAATCCAGTTGCAGTGATGTATCTGAAGAAAGAATGGGTTTGTCTGGAAACCCTGCAAAGGCGGTAGAACATCTACTCACTATTAGAAACAAATGTGGAAGTGATGTCTCAGCCTTTCAGGTTATTCTCCAATGAACAGGCTCAGTTTTGGTAGATTTTCCTGTGTGGTGAGTTTAATCATCCTTTAATCATCTTTGAGGAACCTCCTTGGATTCACTCCAATATATCCATGTCTCTCTTGTACTGGGAAGCCCAGCATGGACACAGAAATCTAGGTGCACTCCATTGGTGCTGAGAAGAGGGGAAGAATCCACTCTCATCACCAGCTGGGAAAGCTCTGTCTAAAGTGAATGTATCAATTTTTAAAAGGGTTTTGTGTTATTTATCAGGATTCTTTTGAATGTAGAATTTATAAATGGTTCTGGTTTGTTATCTAGACGCACATCAACAACAAAAAGCACTGTTTTCTTCAAAAGAAATCTTGTCAAATGTCTGTGCTGCCAAGAAACAGCACCTAGATCTGAAAATTTATTCTAAATTGCTTTCTTTATTTGTTACTTCTCCTTCCCCCGTTCTCTTCCCAGTGAGTCTAACATATTTTTGAAAAGTGTATCTTTTCAGAGATTCAAAAGCACAATTTTCCTTCTTTGGAAGGAAAGGAAGATAAATAGCACAGCAATCTATGTGACAATGGGAACAGTATGAAATGAAACAGTAGCGTAAGAGTCAACATGGTAACATCTGATTTACAAACCTGAATCAAAATTACACACAGAAACAAAAGGCTGCAAGTTTCATACTCTTCATATGCTGTCATCTGTGCTTATTTTGAGTTTTGGTACCACCTCAGGGTTCTCTTTGAGGAATATGTAAACTCTTAATGTAGGCAAAATAACGTCAGTGAAAAAGTCCATAAATTCTTTTCACTTTTGTAATTACAATCAGTGATTCAATGGTTATCGAGAGACAACGGGTAGGTGATCCTATACCTTCATAAAATTTAAAGATAAAGAAGGTAAATGTGTTATCATGATCATCTAGACTGACCTTTCTGCATTGACTGAATCATTTCTCCCAGTGAGAGAATCCTGTAATGACTCCAAAGACTCGAGGTTAAATGCAAACATCTATAGAACGATGCTCTGTACCACACAGATTATCTCAAAGGCCTGGATTCTATTTGAATCTGTCCAAAAGGCACCTAGTACACACCACACAAATATGGGCTCCTTCCTACAATCAGGGAAATTCAGTCAATTGGAAACAACTGTCTAGGCTACAAGGAAAAAAATAATCCCAGAAGTAAATGTTTTTCTAGAGAACTAAATTTCTAAAGTCTGAAATTAGGTGAAGTGCATCCTTGAAAAATAGATTTTTAAAAACAGATTTTTAAAAATTAATTTTTGTGTTTTGTCCTCTGTATCTATGGCAAGGTAATTGATTACCCTCCTCCACTGACTGAAACAGGATAATGATTCCCCAAGTGTATTGGCTCCTAAGATAAGCTGGATGGAAAGGTTCTCCAGGATAATAGAGTATTCAAAGCCCTCCCGTGATCATTTGCTGACTCCACACTGGTGCACCCCAAAACTGATCGTCCATGTGAGGGGAAACATTCAATCTATGAGGTTAAAAATTCAGCTCTCTACCAAATGCATGCAGCCAGCTGAGCAATAAAAGCTGCAAGTAAAGAAATATCCACAGAACAGTTTGGGTTTCCTTCAATAAGTAAGAGAAAGTGAGAGTGGAAGGACAGGAAAGGGACTCCAGCTCCTGCCATAAAATGTACATATATTTTTATATAATTTGACCAAATTCCATGGTTCTTTTGCTAAATACATGTTCTACTTAAGTGAGTCTTCAAGCTGAACAAATAATATGAGATATCTTAAATTTTAAGAGTTGAAGGGTGGTGCAGAAACAGTTACGGGGTAATGTGCAGAGATGCCTTAAAACTAACCCCAAGCTCTATCTGGAGGCATTTCTTCCATTTCTATTTCAGCCTTTAGTCCATGGCATTTTTTCTATTATTTTCTTTTCTTAATGCATGAAACTTAAATAGCGATGAAAATATGAAGTGAAAAGTGGGTTTATAACTAATCAATTCCACTGGGCACCTGTGAACTGTTGAGTTTAACTGGGTTACAACCGAAGCTATGCTTGAAGAGAGGGAGAAATGTGTGTGAGGATTGTTAATTGATTTGTTTGCCATGTATTTACAGTGCAGTAAGGCTGTTCTTAGCCATGCCCTCTGTTCCCATCTCCCACTTTCAGAGCAGCAGATTAGACCAGGCTGGGCAGCAGAATAAAGCATTTGGAGCAACCTGGGATAGTGGAAGGTGTCCCTGCCCAGGGCAGGGGGTTGGAACAGGATGGTCTTTGAGGTCCCTTCCAACCCAAACCATTCTGTGATTCTGCTCCTCCCTTGGGCTGGACAGCATTTGTATGGTTCAGGTCACACAATACAAGTTCTGGGCTCCTCAGCACAAGAAAGAATTTTCTTAATTTGGGGAGCATTTTTATATATAATCTTAGCACTAGAAGAATTGTGTGCAGAAATCAGTGCCACACACAACGTGAGCTCTAATAACCATCACAAGCCTTGCTGGTCTGAACGGAACACTAAGAAAATGCCTGCCAGAGGCTTTGAGTGCATGATCTGTATCCAAACCTCCAGGCAACTGACAAAGTCAGTAAGAAAGGACCATCCTGAGAGAATGCTGAGAGGATGCACCTATTGTGACCACACATCACAGGTTTCAAAAGCCAAACCTATCCTCAGGCAAAAATCCGAGTAGCAATATGATAAAATAAGTGCTATTGGATTGCATCAGAGATGCACAGTTTGTCTCACCATTTAACTCCTTGTGCTCATAACCACGAGAGATTTCACCATGAGCTGACTGCCAATTATGCCATGACACAGAGAGAAGGGTTTTCTGAAATAGGCAGACCCTGTGAGACATTTAGGGAGAAAACTGTCATGCAGTTTGCTGTAGTTTCAGTTTCTAAATTAATCTGAGGTCTGAGCCATTGTATGCAGAACATGCTACAGCACAGTGTCTTTCAAGTACGGGAACATTGTCAAAATCTGCCAGTTTTAAAGTGAAAAATAAAACGATCCTCTGGCAACTAGATGAATATCTAACATAGATGGAATTTCAATACCTGTGGGAGATAATACTTATTCCTACTTTTGTTCAGAAATAAATTAAATCCTCACTTTGTCTTTGATTGTTCCTTCTGATTTGCTGCACTCTTTCCACTTCCTCTAAAATTTTAACTGCCATTCAATTCAGATTCCACCATGTACTGAGATGAAATAGACACAGAACATGCTCTGATTACTTTCTTAAGTGCAATCATCATGAGTTAAAATTATCTATTTGTAGACTTACATCCCATCTTAATCAGGAACTCGATCTTGACAGATCTTGAACAAGCCAGTCTAGAGGCGATTGGCTGTGCCTTAAACCCTGAATGTTCCTGGGAAGTCACTTATCCAAATGGAAATCTGGCACCTCAGGAGGCAGGGTCATTAGAACACATCCCTTCTGAGGGGTGAAGGAAAAGCAAGGAGGGACAAAAAAATAAGGTACTTTTAAATCTTAAAACTGCAAATATTGAGTTTGAAACATTTCCATTGAGTGCAGTGCACTCTGTACCTTTGTACATGATGACTTGTTAGCTGAGCTCTGTCCTTTCTCCATATGGCACGGCATTCCACAGACAATTAAAAAATCACGTTCATATTATTGAATAGAACAGAAAAATTTCTATTTGTTTTGTCAGGAAGAATTGGAGATGCATATTGATAGTAGAGACAGCTTAAAGAAATTAAACTACACTTCAGTGAACTAATTTAATCAGGTGAACATGGCCCTTGTCAGAGCATCTCATGTCATTTTTATAAAGGGCACCAGTTTCATTTACATGCCCAGCTCTGGCTTTAAGTGATGGAAGCGCCTCGTTGTGCTCCTCTCTTCTCCCAAGGTGCAGGACATTCATGACATTTCTTCACGCACAAAGGAATTGAACTGGACTTTATCCCAATGGGAAGGGATTTAGGTATTCCTGATGTAATTAGCACATAGCAAGGACTATTTGAAGAAAAAACACATCGTTTACAAAGAAAATAACAGATAGTGACATTAATTGCTAAGCTCTGTTATGCCTATTAAAAGTTGAATGAGGCAGCTTGACAGATGATTTTATAATGATACACATGGGGTTTTTTGGTGGTGGTTTTATTTCTGAGATACTCAGGATCTGGTTGGTCTCATTTGGTTTGAACCTTTGTACCGGGCAATCCCCAAGGTATCCTCAGTCAGATAACCAGACCCACCACAACAGCATTTTATCAGCTGCCAATAACTAACAGTTAAAAAAAATATAAAAATTACTCTTAACAGCGATGCTTTCTCTCTCTCTGATCTCCCAATTCTATTCTCTCATCCTGTATTTTGAATAAAAGGTCTTTAGAGACACAGTTAATTGAGTATGAAAGGAACGGATTGTATTTAATAACCCAGGGAATCTTTCTCAATCCCATGTTCCTGCTTTGGTGGTGCTCAGGGCAGTGTTCAGCTTTATTTTATGGACCTTCTGAGAAATAGGAAATTTTAGTATTAACGTGGCCATAGGGAGATTTTCCCTCTGCCCAGTCATCTACAGCATGAAAAAGCCAAGGAGTGGGGGAATCTGCAGGGTAACAAATGTAAAAATTCTAGTTTTAATAGGATTATAATGATCTCCTGAATTCTCTATGCCAATGGTTTCTTTCAGGCCTTGACCAAAAACCCATTGTGGTCAATTTTAGTGGTCAGAAAGACTGGACTTGAAATAGTATCCTTGACTTTAAAACAATAAGAGCTTCCTCAGAAAGGAATGGAGGTCGCATCAGTCTAATGCAGAGTTTGCCTCACTCTTCAGAGGAAGCCATTAGAAAGATTTTAGTGGAAATCTTGCATTTAAAATACCATGAAACCCTTAAAGGGAACAAAAAACCCACCAAAAACAAACATACAACTAAAAATCCATAGAGGACAAACACATGGGAAGAGTGTATTTAAAACTACAGACCTAGAGGATTCTCTGTATGGGATGCAACTAAGTTATTTAGATGATAAAAGGCATGGATAATATTCCTATGAAGCTATTTTGATATTAAAATATGGCACCACAAACATTGCCTATCAGGAAGGATTTCTAAGTAATGATATGAGGAGGTGCTTGCTACACATTTTATTTCCTGTCTAAAATGCTTTTAAAGATATGTTTTTTAAATGTAATGGGTTGTGGAGGAGTGAAGAAAAACGATTACTTTGGAAGTAAGTTTGTAGAATATTTATATTTGTTCACTTTTTCCCCCTAATTTTAAGTTACAGAATCACAGAGGATCACAGAATGGGTCAGGATGGAAGGGACCACAGAGGGTCATTTGGTCCAACCTCCCTGCCCAAGCAGGGTCACCCTAAATCAGAATGTTCTCTTTGTGTCAGTCAGTCCTTCACAGCTGGAGGTCTCACACTGCAGAAACATGGAGCTTAAAATGATCCCACAGCCAAATTAACAATTTTGAGGCTTATCCATGTTTTTGTGCTCGTTTCACCAAAACAAGATGTGGTCTCCACACAGGAATGATTATACATCCAGAATTTCTTCAGGCTATGGTTCATTTAATTAGAAAACAAAGAAACAAACAAAAACACAAAAGAAAACTCAATTTTGGACTAGGACAGGGACCTCAAAGTTTTCCACCAAGTGCCCAACTTCTTGCCTGCACAACCTCTGCAGTCCCAGACACAGAGGCCCCTCTTTCTGGGTCTCTTACAGCCATGTTCTCTTAAATATGTGGATCTAAATAACAGGTATTGAAGAAATTTATCCAAAAGTTGAGCAGGGATGGCCCGTGTAGAGGAAAATAACTTTGTCAGAGTTCCTAACATGATGAGGGCTCTCCCGCATGTGCCCTCAGTGCAGAAGCTTCAAAATCAGGCACAATGTTCTTGAATAAAAAAGACACAGCACTCAAAATTTATACTGCCCAGGTTTTCCTCCTGCAGTGTTTTTGATCTTAGCAGATCGTGTTCTCTCATGACTGGAAAGAGAATATTTTACCTGAAGGTCATTCCTATGTATATGATCCTACATGACACTGAACTAATGAAAAACACAAATTTGCCTCAGCTCTACCACCTAGAAAAGATTCACTGAGAGAAAAATAATGTGAATTCAGTTTTGATGTCTTATTCCCAGCAAGTTCACAAGCGCCATCCCTCAGACAAATTGTGCCCTGCTTCCCTCAGAGCGATATATCCCAGCAGGAAGTCCCAGGGTGTTTCTGTCCATTTGTCCCTCAGTTTCACCTTCCTGCTGCCAGTTCCCCACATTCCATGTCTGAGCCATTCCTCAGTAAAACCTCCACGTGAACGCTACTGCACAACAATGTGGAGGGAGAAATCCAGGTATCTCAGATTCTCCTGCAGCTCCTCTGGCATCTCACCAGCCAGCCCCATGCAGATTTCTCGTCCACAGAGACATTTAAATTAAGACTTAGGCGCCTGTGCCCCTCTCTGAACCTCCTCCTTCAGCAGTTACTCATGGCCAGTGTGCCCCAACCATGAAAGAGGAACCATTGGCAAAGGACAGCTCAGGACAACATCGATTGAGATTTACAAGATTCTCTAAAAAATGACTGGGGAGTTATCTACTGTCCAAGCACTGAAATATGTGTCCAAGAAAAATCCGATGACAAAAATGCTAAGTTCAACCTTTGATCACTACATTTAGCAATTTGTGAGTCATCTACATGTAACATTGCTGGAAACATGGATTCCATTTGAATTGCCTTCGGTGTTTGCTGGATTTCTGCACTAATAACACTGGGTATAATTTCTTCTGTCACCACCTGTACTGTACTAATTTAATTTTGGTCCCATCCAGGCATCCATCTGCTCACAAACATCAGCTACAACAGCCTGAAGGCTCTTCTGCAGTGTGCCAAGCTCAGGTGTGTACATGAGTGTCTTACAGTAGATGCAGAATAACTGATGGAGAATATTTGTCTGTGCTGGGTGAGATGGTCCCAGTTCCACTTTCTGAATGAATAAAACCTTGCACACAGAAAGCAGTGTGGTTAAGCGACATATAAAATCACAGATAAGGTTGTGTTGATCCAAAGGACAAACTGTTGCGTGATACCAAAAAATTTTAGCAAGAGCAGTGTGCAAAGCCAGCTGATTTGCACAGAAAAGCTTACACTGAACTACAGTGTAAAAATACAACTCAGCTTTTCGTTTTGAAAGTAGAATTAAACAAAGTGTACAAGAAGAAGTGCTCTAAGGTCTCTCTACTTCCAAAAGAGAGTCTCCCATGGATAAGTTCTAGAGTTTGCACTTATTATTCTGTTAGACGCTGCACAACAAAAACAGAAAAGGAGAGCACAGTAAGAAAGGTCCCTGATATTAATAGAAAAAATGAGGGACCTGCTCTGAAATTTAATTTACATTCTGCAGCAGACAGGATAAAAGTAAAGCTATGAAACAAAACTGAGGGATGGAAATTCAGAGATTGAAAAGCACCCTGAAAAGAACTGCTCTTTTTATTTGGTAGTAAATCCCTACCAAGTAGGAGCTTTAACTTTCTGCTAGACACATCAGAAAATATCTAAATTCACAGCTATAAGCAGACTACCATATCAGTATGCACACAATATTTGGTTTTATGTGTTTCTTATGTAAATGTGTTTCTGACTGTATAAACAAAACTGTAATCTTTCCCATTTTTTCAATAAAACCCTTTTACTTTGTGCTTTAAGTTTACACAATGTTTAAAGTGGAGTCAAGTGCATTTCACACTCACAGCACAGCACTTCTGCAAAAACAGATTTCAAACAAGTCAGCATAGAAACAATCACTCCCTGTCTTGCCTTCAGATCTTAAGAACAGAGGTATTTTCTCATTAAAGTGAAAGAATCAGTTTGCTCATGGCTGTTAGCAAGCAGGAAAAGGAAGGCAGAGGTACTGCCAGGTGTGTTCCATGTCAGTTTGGCCAGGGGCGAACCCATAATGTCTCAGTGAAGATACTCGGGGGAAAATGTAACAGGAATGCAAAGGACTCATCCTGAGCACAAAAAGTGCCACCAATTTTTGAATATTAAGTGAATTGTCACTTTTTGATACACGCAGACAGAGTTTTCACACGCACTCAGAGAGCTTAGACTTCTGAATTTTGAGTTCCAGGCGTCCTTAACCTGCTGCAAAGCTGTGCACATTTCAGTCAACTTTCCAAATGATAACACGGGTTTATGACTCTGTTTAATGGGTTTAAATTAGTGTTACCTATGTTTTATCTGTCAGCTTGCACCGATGTGAGTTCAGTGCTGTGAATTCCAGCATTAGCATTCCCTGTCCAAATCCCCCTGCAAGAAGCACCGAGCGTCTGTTTAATATGTATCATTTCTTCCTCTTCAGCAAAGCTGAACACACACACTCTTCCCTTGACACCACTAAAATATCTAAATGCAGGACAGATTAGCCTCTGTTAGTTTTGTATTTTCTGAATAGAAGGTGAGTTCTTTTTCTGGGTTTGTTTGTTTATATAAAGAAGCACTCTGTGCTCAAAGGAACGGACTGTGAAATCCCAGGAAGATATAAGAGGATTTGTGTCTCAGCTTTAAAAGTTGACCCCATCATCTCCACTGAATTACAGAAAGTTTCCAGACTTAGCATGTGGAAACAAGTGAAATTGCAAACAAAAACCAAAACTGGATAATATGCTGCTCACCTTCAAGGTTCTCTTCATGACTAACTGCACTCTTGAATTGTTTGGGTCGTTTGCTAGATGACATCCTATGACAGATGACTTGATCTCACCCATATGCCAAAATGCATTTAATGTGATTAATATTTCTGTTCTATCAGAGGCATGGTGAGCAGCTGAGGAGAGGGCATTCCATAGGAATCAACAGGAGTTCTCAGTCTGGCACAGTATTTTGTGTAGTGACACAGCCTTATTTGGAGAAATTTGTTCCTCACTGATTTCAGCAGTGATCCCTCTTCCCACATCTCTCAACCCCTGAAGCTCGGGGCAGGGACTGGGGAATGAAGTTATAGAACAGAATATTCCAGTGGGAGGGGACCTGTCCTGATCATCTGGTCCAATGGCCCAACCAACTCAGGGCTGACCAAAAGTTAATGTTGTCAGGGGCATTTTCCAAATGCTTCCTAAACACTGATCCCAAAGTTGGTGGTGGGATCAAACTTGGTGCCTGTTGGACCAGGGTCACAACCTGGCCTCTTGTCTAACGGGGATTTCAATCATTTACTCCTAAGTTGCACCAGAGCAAATGATATATGAATCTGCATTTCCAAAGGGTTATTGAATATTAGAGACTTTCAAGGCTAACATAAATCTGCATTTTCAACTCCTGGAAGTTTCAATTTTTGGGGTTGCTATTAAATTAGCATTTGATTCCTGAATTCAGTCAGAGAAGATATAATTTTGGTCAATCTCAGAATTCAAGGCTTTGCAAGGAGACATAGTTATGATTCCTACTGGTGACATAAATAATGGTCAGTATATCTTTCCACAGTTATATTTTTCCTAACGACAAATTCCTGAATGCATCTGAAATGAGTATTACACATTACCCCTTGGATGAAGGTGAGGACACACAGATGTCAGTGTCTGAACAATGCTTGTACTCATACAGGTCTCAAATGACCAATGGTCTTGGGAGCAAAAATTAAAAAGCTTGTAAGTGTCTCATTCAAATACACCAAACTTTCTAAAAACTTAAATTTCTTGATTAATGTTTCCTGTTGTTCTTCACTAAAAAAATGTCAGTGTCCAACAAACACTGGTTCCTTTTGAGAACAGTATTCCTTTCTTATTATCTGGTGCTCACTGCTGCTGTATTTTCAGATTCCTGCTGGAATCTCTTTGAAAGCAGAATTAAAGCATTTGGTGGGTCCGTGCCACAGATTCAGAACAAGCTGAATTACTTGAGGCAAACAGAACTGCTAAGAGCCAGGTCCCATTCTGTGCCACTCAGGCCTGAGTGCTGCATTAACTGCGGGAGGGGCAGTGACAGGATACTGCAGGCTGCAAGGAGAAATCACGGCAGAAAATAGTACACGGGACTTAAAAAATTTATTTCTGAAAGTGGTCAGAAATGCACTTAAGGAAGCAATTTTTCTGTGTCCACAGGAAAGAATAAGTAGCTTTTCCCCTTCCCATACCTTTGATTGTCTGATGTTCTGCCATTCAGAAAAACATGTATGATTTTTTTTCTTCTTGTATTTAAGTTATTAATGTTATAAAAAAAATCCTCATTACGATTTCCTTTTGTTTCCTTCATTGTTTCCATCCACGACAGGGAAACTCAGAGTAATCACGTATACAAAGACACAAAACATCTGGGCAAACAATACATATTCCCTTTCTTTGCAGCTGGCCTCTTACATATCCTATTCCTTATCATATATGACCTTGTTTTTTCAATCTGCTCCTCACATACAGAGTTAGTTTCACTTTAAATATGGTCATTTATCCTAGGAGCAGGAAATTACAATAGTATTTTTTTTCTGCAGGGCTGGACAATTATTGTTATTATTATACTAATTCTCAGCAGTCCAGCGATAACTCTGAGAAACGGCATCTGGTATGAGAAGAATTCTGTTTTAAATACACATTATTTATGTGCGTCCCCCTTTAAAATTGCCTGGCACAAAGCCAGGAAGATAAGGGTGACTAAAGAGTCGTGCTTTAAGATGATATGTCATTGCAGCCCTTTGCTAGCTTTGTAATGAATGTTTTAATTAAAGAGCAGCATCAGGCAGGCCAACAGCTGGATCAGATTGAGCTGTAATTCCTAATTTGCACAATTTGGGATCTTTGGTTCTGAGAGAATTGGAACATCCTTAGCCAGTTATCTCTTGCGATTCTCTTGCTTCAAATACATCATAAATAGAACTTAATTTTTTAAGGTACAATGTTATATAAAAGGCAAGAGGACTGTTCAGTTCAGATTAGACAGCTAACAGTGTCCTTTAGAACAGAAAAATGCCAGGTTTGTTAAAATAAACTATGAAATAGTGAAGTAGAACATGACCTCAAAAAGACTTTTCTTCAGTGACATCTTGCCGTCATTTGGCTGCTAAAATGCAGGCAGATATTTATTGTAGAAAGGACAATGCTGGCTCCAGAAGGCAAATTTGTTCTGATGCTTTACCTGTAAGAGTTTCAGATCCATGTCTGTCTCCTTTTATGGGCTTCAAAATTGTGCGGAAAAACAGGATAGCTGAAACATTCTTGATTTATCTCAATAAATTAACCATAATAATAATTGAGGTAAGGATGTTTTCAGATACTTGCACGTAATTTGATAAAACTTTTTATTCTTTTCCACCAACTTTTCACAATATCAAGAATTTTGGGGAGAAACCTGGAGCAGAAACCCAATATTTCAAGTCAAAACTTAGCTGATCATCTGATCCAGACCAACGTGACATAAGAGTGTTTTTACTGAAAGTTATGACAAGAGGATTGAATCCTTAGAAGACACATTGTTTTACCAGCTAAATGCAGGGATGTAATGCAATGTACTACATCCAGTCAGCTCCAATCTGCATGCTTTAAAGAAGCAAAAACAAGTTTGAATTTATGTCCTACATTCAGTAGACCACCTTGGAGTCCCTGGAGCCTGTCAGTTTAACCCTTCAGAAATTTAAGCTTTCTCTGGCATTTCTAAATAAGAAGCAACAAGGCTTGTTAGTAAGGTAGGTTAAAAGGATGTTCAAAGGGATGCAAGAGATAAAGAAATGCTTTATCTCCTTTAATGTGTCAAAAAAATCTGAAAAATCCTCTTCCCTGCCCTATCACTTCATGTTTTTCTGCCATGTTACCTCCCTCAGAGAGCTCAGGGAAAGTGGTTGACTAGTGAAAAAAATCACTCCAGAAAGGCAAAGTGTGAGCAGAAGGGAAGGGAAGACCTTCCAGTTGTACTACACAGCTATAGGGTATGGGAGTTTCTGCTCTGTGGTCAAGTCAGAATGAGAAAAATAATAATGAGAATACAAGATGAAATGGAAAACGGGGTGGGGAAAAGGAGGCTCAGGGGGGACCTTCTGGCTCTGCACAACTCCCTGACAGGAGGGGGCAGCCGGGGCGGTCGGGCTCTGCTCACAGAGAACAGGGACAGGATGAGAGGGAAGGGCCTCAAATAGCACCAGGGGAAGTTTAGGTTGGATATTAGGGAAAAATTCTTCACCCAAATGCTCATCAAGCTCTGGGACAGGCTGCCTGTGGATGCTGCGGAATTGCCATCCCTGGAGGGATGTAAAAGCCATGTGGATGTGGCACTTGGGGACATGGTTTAATGATGGCCCTGGCAGTGCTGGGGGAGCAGTTGGACTTGATGATCTTAGAGGGCTTTTCCAACCTAAATGATTCTGTTATTCTACAATATAACCTTAGATTTTGTGCCCCTACCGTATTGTGGGAATTTTGAACGACTACACGAGCAAGGTTTGGAGACATGACTGGTGTTCTTGCTACCCTGCAATTTATGGAATTAGTAGGCAAATTCTTCTTACCAAGCTCTTAAATTATGCATTTTTTACTAATTTCTAATAGATGTTTATCTCAGGAGTAGCTGCATTTTATATTATCATTAAAATCTCATTGAAAAATATCTCGGGAGACTTTGGGACAGAACAGTAGATATAAATGGAATATCCTATTAATATTCCATTAAGTTAATAATATCTGTCTAAGTGAATCAGAATTGTATCTCCTGCCAGCTTTTAAATACAGATTATTTTATTTTGGTGTTTAAATTCCCATTGTGTACAGCCGTGCTAGTTTCTATGAGCTATTTTTTTAACTGTTTACCTTGTGTTCTTTTAAATGTGTTATAGATAAATTATTGAGCTGGAGGCAGAGGTATAAGAAACAGAAGAGTCTAAGGCAAAATAATGAATTTGACATTGTGTCCAAAGCATAAGCACACGTCTCAGTGAACACCAGGCTCTATCTGATTACACATTCATGCACTGCTGGGTGGTTGTTTATTTGCTTTGACAGTGGGTCCAGAGGAGTGTTCAATGAGCCTTAATTGCCTTAATTTATACAGAACGGAGGGCTTTTCTGGGATTACATTTCTCATCAGGTTCCAGCCAGATCTCTTCACACTGGTCACTTCACATTTGTACAGAATATGTTCTGCTTCATCAGAGACCCTGCCGCGTTTGAAGAGGCGAATAATTTTAAAGGCTAATAAGAGGGGATCAAATTGTTTCCTCCAGTAAATAGAATAGAAATAAACATAGTTGTGGTGGAAACTTGGAGAAGGTGGAGCTATTAATGCTACCTGGTTTTCTTGTGATTTTTCTTAGATTATTCTCAGTATTGTTAATATTATATACAGATACCGTCACTCTAGGTTTTCAGTGGGAACGATTCCCTTTTTTACAGATGTACAAGAAAAAAAGTCAAATCAACCAGAGATTTCTCATGGACCTATGGGTTACATGTCTTTGGTTTAAATACCCATGTAAGTCTGTAGGTATTTTTTTAATGTTAAAATTGGAAGAACAGTAGCCCTGGTACATTCATTTTGGATCAGCTGTACCAGTCTTCTTGCTATGATCTCGTTGTTCACCAGGAATTTTCCTGATACCAATCTGATTGTACCAAAGTAAGATCAGAATTAAAGCTGGATAGATTAACAAATCAAAACGTAGAAAAAGAACAGAAATTATGATAGAAGTTCATTGAATGAGGGGACACTGAGAGTAGTGCTGTATCTATTGTAGAAAACAGCACAGTAAAAGAAATGGAAAGTGAAAAGCCAGAAGTCCTGCTGGAAGGGGAAAAGAGGGTATCAAGTCCTTCAGAAAGAAAGAGAGAATGGTAAGCAGATAGACAAATTGGAAGTGATGGCAGAACAGAAGTGTTTAAGGAAAGAGTGGTTGCTCTTCTTCCTCAAGCAGCTCACCAGGTCTGTGCCAGGGGTGTTTTTATAGACCAGCAACGTCTGCATCACCCACGGATGCCACCAGGTTTTTTCTTTCTACTTCAGTCAGCGATCTCCAGCTGGAAACCTTGATGTTAAAAATGCAGAGCATTGTGTAGTTATGAGTCACTGAAGGCAGTAAAAGCAGACCGAGCTTCCAAAGGAAACCCAGCACCAACCTGCAGATGGTGAGAGCTGTGCAGGCAGCAGGATCTCGGCTCCCCAGCAGCACTTCCCAGAGAAAGCACTTTGCTCTGGTGTCTCTGCTAAGTTTCCTTGGAAACTAATGGCTAAACTGAGGATGTACAGGCTGTTCTCTGAGGTGGAGACATTATTTTCATGGGTTCACAGCTCCAGCTAAAATTTCCCAGAGGACAAGCGAGCCAGAACAGAAGAGCGTAGATGCTTACGCTGGGATTTCAGTGGCTCATGTTGGTGCAATTACCAGCTTTGCCAGCTCACCTGTCTCACAGCAGAATAATCTAAAGGATTCGATGTTACACTCTACTATCTGGGATCTTTAAGAGATCTTTACATATATATTTATTTTTCTAAAAAGAGAGAAAGTGTTACGCCTGAGTTTAAAAGGCACTTCAGCATTGTAGCGGGCAGAGGAAGTGTTTAAAGACAACATTACTGCCACCTATTCTTCAATTTTGTTGACAAGTAACATAAGCTCCACAGGTCAATGTCTCTGCAGAAAATGAATAGACATCACTCTGATCTTCCTGAAATTTTATTTTCATAACCAATATTTAGAAGAGATCATGAAGATCTCGTGCAGAATAATTTGCTGGTGTTGAAGAATACAGAGGTAATTTCCCTGTCAATAGATTCTTTCCAGTCAGAATGTTTGTCCTGAAGTCTCATCTTTATCACACCAGCAGAACTGAGAAGTTTATTTTATCGCAATTCTGCCGCTACACGTTAGATAAAATAATTTAGAGGACACTGCAGCAAGGTTCATCCCCCTTAATCATCCTTTCCAAGCTAGGTACAACCATTAGGCTACACTGGCATAATAACACTGTTTGCTTGTTAACGCTAAGAAACTTCACTTATTCTGCACAAATTAAAGTAGTTCATTAAGAGAAATCCAAAGATATTTACCTCCTGACACACGGGAATAGCTCATTTGCTGTGATTAGAAGAAACCTGAAGGCAGTAGGAGTTATGGCTTTTAAGTCCCTGGGCAGTCAAAAATCATTAAATCCACATCCTGCATTTTGTTCCCGTCACTCCTGGCCCTAGTGACAGGCATAACAAACCCCAATTTGTGATTTGGAGGGGGATTAGGCATCTGGCAGATGCAGAAATCAGTTTTATCAAGAACAAGATGGGTTTGGAAATACTCCTAAGGAAATCTGAGACTCCTGGGGAACCTCTGCATCTTGAGACACGTTGCCTGCAGATCTTCAGTTTGGGAAACATGGGGGAGAAATGTCCTAGGGAGATGTGGATGTCTTGGTGTGGAGTTTACGTCCTGAATGCAGGAGTCAGACTTGACACTTTAATTTCCTTTATGGATTCAACCCTAAATAACTTCCTTCTATGATTAAGCTGTGCTGCCCAGAGGAATCTTGTTGCAAAGCAGCAAATTTGACATCCCGTGCAGGTAGTAATCTACAGATGGGACTGTGTCTCCTTGTCAAAGATGCTGAACACATTAACAAAAGAGAGAGAGAGAGAGAGAGAAAGAAAGAGAAAATGTTCACTTATAATGAAAAAGCTCATTTAGTTTCCTGCCAGAAAGGCCATAACATATGACACAAAATTAATGCCAGCAAAGAAGTAACTTACGGTTGGTTTATGACTGATTTAGAATTAACACTGTCCTTCAGAATTTAAAAAAAAAAAAAAAAAAGCAGAAACAAACCAAACAAAACCCAGTACACAGATAACTGTGTGAACCAAAATTTTCACCTACCTGTAGCACTCCCACCCTCCAGTCCTGCTCTCAGGATTTTTGGATATTTTGGAGAAATCTGAATATTTTTGGGATCTGCATTTTCCCCTACTTTTGTTGGGGTTTTTTTTCGTGGCTACAATTTTCTTTAATGATATTACAGTATCGCTGACCTTGAATCTGCACGCCAAAATGTAGATCAGATCAGCAACTCTGTGTTCAGAATATCAATACGATTAAGGTTAAAACAGACTCACAAAAGCCAAACTAGAATGAGAACTTAACTTGCCAAGGGATGCACCATACTTGGCAAGATTCTCAATAAAAAAAATACTACATTAATCTGCTCAGAATATAAAATAATCATCAACAGCAATAGTCACTGCTGAAAAGAATTGGTCTGGAACTGTGAATTTAAACCAAAGTGACTGAAGTCTAGTTCAAAAGCATGGCAGAAAGAGAGAGAAGAGATGGATATAATTTAATCACACTGTAAAGTCAATATCTGTCTGCAGGAATGTTTGCTGTTTGCTGCAATTTCCACAGGCCTCTTACCGACTTTTCATTTTTAAATGGAGGCTTGTATAGGTTTTCTTCTGCATAAAGATTGTGAAGTAAATGCTGCAAAGCAGCATAGAGGCTCATAGGACTGCTAAATATAAGGATATACATATGCAGAACAAGTATGAGAATTTATGTTGCCATTCTAAAAATTATGCAGGGCTAAGATTGGTGAATAGACACAGGAAAACTTTACCACAAGAGAAAGCAATAAAATAGGAAAATAAGGTTTTGGACTTATTACTTTTTAAATTTATGGTCCATGAAATGTATTCAAGAGTTCAAGCCTCATCTTCAGGTGATTTAAACTGTTAAAGTTCTAGAGAAAGGAAGAAATCTGTGCTGAATTCAAGTGTCTCAGGATCCTCCTCACACGAAAATGCCAAGTTCCCTTCTCCACGTTGCTGCCATAGGTCACACACAGCGGGAGACTGACTTTCCTGAAAAAATCAGATTATACAAGGAAGCTGATCCGAGCTGACATGATTTGATTTGGGTTAGAAGATTAATCCAGACTTCAGCTGCCAGGGGCTTTTAGATAAATAGCACTTAGCCCACTTACACTGAATGGATTTTTTTTTTAAAGGAAGGAGTATTAATTAGAACAGCATGGAAGTGTAAGAAATCTGCAAAGACTTAGGATTCCTGTGACAAGGGCTATGACATACTGCTGCCTTCAGAGATTATAGTGCCCACATTCAGAATGGGATGCGTGTTCCTGTGAGCTGCTTAGCTGCTGTACTCGTGGCTCATCTGCTGAGGAAAAAAAATGTCTAAAAGCACTGAGGAGAAAACAAAATAGCCTGGCCTGCTTCAAAAGGACTGTGAGGACAAAAGGTTTGAAATTATTTCAAATATCATTCCTGGCCTGAGGCTGAGAAAAACCTTAATCCAAGACAGGACAAGCATTGTGACAACTTCACATTCCAGTGCACCGCATGGGTGACATCAGTTCCGTGTTGTCAGCAGTCAGATGTGCTCCTTCCACGTGTGCTTCCCTCTGGTGTGCCCTCTCTGAAGTATTTTTTGGTTTGGAGATGTCATTACTCAGGTTTCTTGTTAGAGCCGGTTGTTCCATAAGTAACAGAATTTTTGGGCAGGTTGCCCCTAAGTTAAGACTGGCATAACCAGAATTCTGGTTTGCTAAGGCTCAGTTAACAGCCCATTCATGAATTGTTGAATGACTAATTAACGTTCTCTAGGATTTCCAAACGAGGTTTTATTAAAACACTGTTCCAATGGCTGGCAACTTCTGCAAAACTGAGGGCACTGACACTCAGCTTGATGTTTCCCAGATGTCAAAGAGTTTCATCTAAGGTACGAGAGCTCCCCGTGGGAAATCACTGGGGACAGGTGACTCAAGGAGGGGCACCCATCCTAAGTGTGTGCAATAGGTGAGCAGATGTAGGGGTGTGAAAAGAACTGGAAAACTTCTTTATAGATATTTTTAAATCCTACCTAATATCCGGACTTAAATCCTACATAATAGCTGGACTTGGACATGGAAACTGAATCACCCACACTAAAAGGATGCCGTTTAGCCAAGATGAGATAATGCTATATATGTGGAAGCTTGACATCTATAAAAAAGTAAAATATTCCTTTTGGAATAAGAAATCCTAGAATCTCTACTTAGACAGGCAGATGAAGAATCCTTTCCACCACAAATTATTCCATGAGTTGAAGAGTTAAGTCTCACCCTTTACTGTCCAGGCCTTATCAATTTACACAAACAAGTGTGGTCCAGCTCTCAGGACGTCTGATTCCTTTTGGGAACTTGAACAGGTCCTATCCCACTCGTTTGTGTTATCTCCTTTTGTTCCTATAATCACCATGAACAAAAAATTTACTTTGTAAATTCAGGTTTTGTAGCTGCACACACTCCTTTCCCTCTTACACTTGCTTGATATTTAATTACTCCTACCGTGTCCTATAGGAAAGAAGAGAAAACTTCAATCCCTTTTGAACTATTAAATGGCATAATTTTAGCAACCAGTTCCTAAAATACTGGCTTATTTTGTCTTGGTTTTTATTGGTAGCATTAAAGTAGTGATCATTCCTTCAATTCATTGTTCTACTAACAACTCACCAGCTACTGAAAAGGCAGAAATATATAGATTGCACACCAGTTTTTATTAATATTAAAGAAGCTGTGATATCAGTAGAAATTTCATGAGACGTGCGAGCACAAAAATTCCCACTTTGTAAAAAAAACCTCTGATAAATTAATGGCAACACTAAGAATACAGGGGAAGTTTCTTCATTGAATCACAGAATCATTTAGGTGGGAAAAGACCTTCAAGATCATCGAGTCCAAGCTTTAACCCAGCACTGCCAAGGCCATCACTAAACCACGTCCCCAGGTGCCACCTTTATGAGTCTTTTAAATCCCTCCAGGGGTGGTGACTCCCTGGGCAGCCTGTTCCAATGCTTGACCACCCTTCCGGTGCAGAAATATTTCCCAATATCCAATCTAAACCCCCCTCACTGATGTCTGATGCCTCTTGAAATAATGTCAGAGATGTCTCAGACAAGGCTGAGTCCTGGGTATGTCTGCAGCTGTTTGGGGCCAAAAGCAGGGCATGGAAAGTATGGGAAATAATAGAAGTAATAAGTGGCAAAATACTTGTGAATAAAATTTGGAACATTTGGGGAGATAGGAGTTTTCAAATAAAAGTTTTCTGGACACTCAACTGCTCGTCCAATGAGTGCATCCCTTCCCAGAGAGAGCAAATTACCGTGTAATAAACCTGCAAAGCTGAAATGCACTTTGCCCGTATTATGATGGCACATTGAGGATTCTTCAAAGCTGCCGTGGAAGAATTCATCTTTTTCATACCTTTCAAGTTAGATATTAATTTTGCAGATACATCTCTATCTACCGAAACACCCCCACAAAATTTTGAGACAGATATATATCCATATATACATACACGTGTGGGATTGTGTGCATATATAAAGATATAAAAATGTAGACAATATGTATTGATTAAAAAAATCTTGGGTAAGAAATATATAATAGCATTTCCTGTTCATAATCTTAGTTTCAGTATGTAATCCCATTCGCACTCATTCTCCTCACAGAATAACATTTCAGCCATGACATCCAATGGTTTCCTGCTCAACTAAATTTGAGTTAGATAATTTTTAATTGGAATTTCCATGTGAAAGAAATATTAAAAAAATCTTTTTCCCTTTTTTCCCCTGGAGAAGAGTAAGTTTATTACAGAAAGCATATACTCTGCATTTCTCCCCCTCAAGAACACAGATGTGGAACTAATAGTTAAGTTTTAAAGCACAAATATCTTTAAGGCCAACAAAATTAAGTTTTTGGAAATTGCTTTTGGAATGGCTGCTGAGTTATGACAAGCTCTTTCTGAAAGCTCTGGCACACAGCCTCACACATTTTCTTTTTAAGATGGTTTATGATTAGAGCTCTGTGTGTAAATCAAGGAAAAAAGGTGACAATTTTCATTGGCTAGAGACAGTGAAAATAATCAAGGTTCTCTGTGGTCTGCCAAGATAAATACATAGGTAAGAAAAGTATCAAACTGCACACTTTCACTATTAACAGTGATTTGACATTTTCAAGCAATAGAAGATAAATGAAAACAGAAATATGTGGTGTTCTTTGCCATAAGAATAAGGCAGGAAATAATAAAAGTTTTACAGATCTCCGGTCTGACGTGTTTATAACAGTATTCAGCTACTACCAGGTGTGCTTTTCATCAGTAAACTTCAAAGTACTTTTCAAAGCAGGGAGTCTTTAGGGAGATTTGGGAAAATTCCAGCTAAAACACATTTTGATCAGGTTTTGCATAAGAAGAAAAAGTAAAACAATTTGATATCCACCATCTTTCCCAGGCATCAGGTAAGTTTTTCACAGAAAGTACAAACTACACCTCAGTTTTCTGGGGTGCAACACTTTGTGTTGGCACAGGCACCACAGCTGCCTGAAACATTGTCTGAGGAGGAATTTGCAATTTGTTTACTCCTTTTTTAAAACTGCTGTTGGGCCAACAAGACTGCATGGAAATAACTTGGGTTTTAAGCAACCAAGACATGGTTGTAGCTAGGGGCTTTACAGGTGCAAGAGCTCTCTGACTGCAGATCTCAGTCATTAACGTAGGGAAAGGTAAGAGGAGCTGTCACAAATCTGCTTAGAGGAGATAAAGAATGGCCACTATCAGGTCTCATGGGTAAGAGTGGGATAAAACTCATTCTTGAAGAGGCAAAATCATCTCAGTACTTATTTGCACAGAGAAGCTGTGGCTGCCCCTGCATCCCTGGAAGTGTCCAAGGCCAGGCTGGACAGGGCTTGGAGCAGCCTGGGATAGTGGAAGGTGTCCCTGCCCACGGCAGGAGTTGGAATGGGGTGATCTTTAAGGTCCCTTCCAACCCAAACCATTCCGTGATTCCATGATGCTCCTGGAGCTCCCAAGGCATGGACAGTTCTTGTGGCAGGTTTATCCTGCAAGTTGTGAAATATTGTTTCTTTGTTCAAAGTCTGACTATTTTATTGTTCCTGTCAGAGAACCGAAAGGTGGAAAAACCCAAACTAAAGCCATTCCCTAGTATCCTTGCAGAAGCTTTTTCAGTGACCCATCTGATAGCTGGAGAGCATTCTTGCCAAGTAAAAAGGAACAAAAAAAGGAACCTCTTTAAGGGAAAGGTTTTCAATGCGTAAAAGAGATTTTTTTGTGTGTGATATGGATGCAGAAGGCAGTGTTTGATGACCCCAGGGATGCCCTCTTCTCCTAAGATATATGACAGTGTCTCTTAAACTTGTCCTAATGGAGTAAAGGACTATATTTCTGCTGAGCTCTTGCACTGCAGAGAGGAGATGCATTCGTGATGGTGGCTTCAGTGCTGACTCTGTGCTGCAAATAGGAACTGAACTGAAATCTCCATATTCATTTCACAAAGGTCAGCGAACAGACATCATTGCAATACATCTTTTAAGCCTGAGGGATCTGATTTTATGCTGTATCATTTTAAGTTTATGTCAACTTACTTCTCTGAAATCAGGTCGACACCGAAATCAGCAGAGTTGGAAATGGCATAAAGCTGGAAGAAAGTAGTGGTGAGTCATGCCTTTTTATTTTCAAAGAGAGGAGCCAAGTGTTTGTGGTGGTTTCACTGTGAAGCCAGAATAAAAGGGAAGATTTGGAGTGTGTTCTGATGTCTTGTCTGAACCTGTAGCTCAGCTGGCACGAATCCATGCAAACCAAACCCAAAATGCAACATTTGTACACATCCCAGTGAACAAAACCCGCTGACTTTTACATAGCTTTAGCTGCAAAGTCGTTTTCCTTTGACATATTTTCCCTCGTAAAGTGTTCACAAAAATCTGCAAGTAGTCAGGGAGTGTTTGCAGGGAGGAATGGCTGCACAGAGAGAGTGCAGAACAGATCTGCTGGTCCATACAGCAGGTGAAAACAGAACAATTCAAAAGAAAACCCACCCTGAAAACAAAAGTAGCATTCTCTTCACCTGTTTGTGATTTCACAAATTGATCAGGCAACTGCCCAACTTCAAGCCCGAACTCCTTCTGTGGATTGTTGTCTTTCTGAATTAGTGGTAAAATCCCCAGCCTGTATGCATTGAATCCATACATTTAATGATGTGCAGCCGAGCGTGGCAGCTCTTTGCAGAGCAGCCCACAGGCATTGCTCCCTTCTCAGTCACACAGGCGGTGATTTAGGGATGAACCCAGTGAGCACTGAGTCAATATCCCCCCAGTGGGCATTGCAGTACCACCGCATCACCTGGAGAGTGATGGAATTACCGGCCCTTTTCTTCTCCTCTGAAATACAGTTGGGTCCTGGCCTCAGAGTGCTGCAGCAAAGGACTGTAAGTGTTGGCAGGAAATACCACGCACTCAGCCAATTTGTGAACACTCAGTGTGTTCTAAAGATCGTGCACTGCTTCACACCATAGCAGTAAATCTGGATCAATACAGGCAGAAGCCCTCAATGTTTTGGGAAAAAAAAAGCCAACTTTGTTTTTCACATTTCTGGATGGAAGCTCTCTCGCTTTCCTTCTCCTCTCACATATCCGAAGCAGAGTGTGAATTTTAATAAAAAAACAACTTACATGAAATTAATCTTTCCCTTCTAGCTTACCTATAATTAGTGACTTAGGCTTGACCTAGTCTTTGCCATCCTAACACTAAGAAATATTTCATTGGTGTATTTTTACCCTAGAGCTCTTCTACATCAATTCTACTGTCAGTGCTGTACAAAGGCAGAAACCCAGGACCAAATCTTTTCTGAAACCAGAGATGACTGGGGCAGAGATGTTTAAAGAATTGGGAGCTGCCAAATCACAGCCCCACTCTTTTTCCCTGGGAAAATATGCAAAGCAAATTGTGGAGTGAAGCAGTACTGCCAAGGGAACAATTTGAAAACTGCAGGTATGGCTGGACACCACCTGGAACAAAGAACTTGCTCATGTGAGCAGGGATTGGGGAAGCACTGGAAGAGGCTGGCCCTGGAATGTTCAAGAAATGGGCAAATGTGGTGCTTAGGGACAGGGTTGAGGGGTGGACCTGGCAGAGTTAGGTTGATGGTCGGACTCAAAGATCTTAGACATCTTTTCCTTAAAGATTCTATGATTTTATGAGAAATTTTTTACTCATTCAGGTAGTCTTATGGGAGAAAATAACATTCATTAAAGCAGGACTGTTTTGGGGAGCATAAACATATTGAACTGGCAAATGTAGAACTGTGTGTCCAATACCTATTTTTTAAAGTACTTTCTTTCTTAGTGGCACCTTAAATTAACAACTAAAACCCTTAAAAACCCCCACCAAAACTATTCCAGCTGCTAATTCTCTAATACAAACCTACCCAGACTGCTGGTCCCATCATATACTATAGACAATTAATTTAAATGTATTGCAAAGTAAAAGTTTAGATCCACATTCCCTATGCAGCTAATCAGGAGAGAGAGGTTAAAAAGGGAATGCTGCAATGCAGAGCACCTAGAATTTGCTTATGTGGATTTGTAGAGTGACCAAGAATCAAAAACTTCCTTGGAAAGAGGAATCTGCTGTCACACAGGCAAAAAATGAAGATATAGCACTAAAGGGAAATGGTTGGTAAATGAACACCTGATCCAGGGGCTATATCTTTCAAACATTGAACTGGAAAAAAAAAAAAAAAAAACCCAAAAAAACCAAACCAAAAGAAAACAACAACAACAAAATAGTGGCATACATTTACACTGAGAAAAAGAGGAATGGCAAAAAACCCAAGACAATAAGAAGGTGCCAGAAGCCTCAGAGTTGTATGGATTGTGTGTTCTTTTTGTAGGAACACTCAGAACAGAACCTCTCTCTTTTAATGTTCTCCTCCTCAGGAGGAAATGAGGCAGAGAGAGGCTTTTCAAGGAGATGGACTGCTAAAGAAGATGCTGTGAAGGAAAGCAAAGTACTTGAGAATAAATTACATTGCTCTTGCTGGCCTTTTTTTTTTTT
>VZTA01009497.1:51428-148917 GCA_013398855.1 Mohoua ochrocephala
TTTTGGTTTAAATTCTCAGATGTTTTCCTATTTTATTCCAGACCACCCAGAAATATGGAACTATACAGCTGGAAGGGCCAAAAAAGATGCAGGTTTTTTAAAGTACTCTTTAAAGTAGTTTCAGTTCTTCTCATCACCTATAAGGGGAGTTTACATCACCTGTTCATGATGATGTCCCACGTTGGAACTACACAACTTGCCTGGTCAATATATCCCAGAGTATCTCAGCCCTGACAGTCTTTTTGCTCCTAATATTTAACCCAAATTTTCCTTGATCTAAATTAAACAGACTGCTCTTGTCCTGCCTTTCAAGGAGATGGAAAATTGATAATTTCTTGTCTCTTCACTGAATTATCCTCAGGATGGGTTCTGTAAAGCTGTGGTCTGTAAGCAACACTGGGCTATGAATAAGTCCTGTAAATATCTAGAAGGTAATATCAGACAGACCAGAGACCAGGGCAATTCTCTTTTTTTCTTTTTTTTTCCCTCTGCATATTTGAGGAATATTTCTATTTGCATCTTTGACCTGCAAATGTTAAAGCTGACATCATGAGATGTGCTTCAGTCAACATAAAAAAAACACTGTACGTGATTCTCACCTGTCTGCTCTCTTGATTTTTATGATCTTACATCTTTCAATTTATTTCTCCCTCTGAGTTTAATATTTTCCATCTTATCTTATGCCAAATCTCTCCTGCCCTGTTGCTGCTGGTTCCCACAGGGCTGTGAGATCTCAGAGGGTCTACAACACTTTCTGTGTGACTACAGATTAAAATGCCAATTTGTGCATTCATCCCTAGTGCCTGGATTTTCCCCCTTTTTTTTTTTCAAATTAAAATTTTGTTTGTTCACAGTTCCTGTAAAAGTGAGTAGACTTGCAAATGTTGACAGAATTACGCTTTCAGTTTTGCTCCAATTCTTTTCTTCAGTTTGTTTTTGTTTTGTCTTGCTTTGTTTGTATTTTGCTTTATTTACCTTTCTAACTCCTCATCTACAGCGCTGCGCAGAATTTGATATGGCACAATAAACTCCTCCATGTAACTCAAATCACATGAGCTCTGTAAGGCAAGATGTTGCTTGCAGGGCTGAGTTAGAAATAGAATTGTCAGCCTTACTCTGAAATTTGCTGGTGTACACTAAAACCTGTCCTCCCTCTTCCCCTCATTACCAGGTAAATGAAATTGAATGAGAAAACTGCAGAAAAAGGCCAGAGAGAAAAAACAATTATTGAGGCTGGTGGTCACGACCTCACAAAAACACAATGTGACTCATCCCTGCCAAAAATGAAGGTACAGCAGGAGGAAATTGTCACAAATGCAGGGTCATGCTGGAGAAGCAAGTTTTATCACTTGATTTGCAGGGTTGGGGTGACATGGTCATGACATCTCACGCTGGTTCATGGATCAATCATTCCTCTGCAGCCCAGGAGCAGCTGCAGATTCCCCAGGGCGAGTTGGGTATCACAGGAAATAAGGGGCATTTCACTCCATCTTCAGGAATGATTTCACCAAGAACCTTCTTTAAACAACACACCACCAATTTAGTGACAAACCATGAAAATCCCTTTCAAGATTTCGAAAGACTGCTAGATTTTTTTCCTCTTCCTTTTCCAACAGGAAAAACCAATACAAGCTTCTATACAAGACTGTGCAAGTGGTTCCAGTGCAGCTGGACCAGCTTTCCTGTCCCAAAGCACCTGATATACTGCCAGAAATCTTTATGACTGTATTATAAACTAATTGTTCTCCGTGGCTGTGAGCAGGATGAGAAGAGCATACTTTAGATGCAAATACTTTTAATGCAATTTTGAAAGTTCTCTCTCCTTTACCTGCAGTCGCAGTAAATCTTTGTAAACTACATCCAGACAGCAGGACTATGTTTACTACATTCCTGCCTAGCCAGGTATTCTTTTTTCAAGGGAGGTGTTAGAAGAGGAGACAAAATCTTTGTCAGCAAAGATTGCATAACTGGATCAGAGATATTAATTTATACATCCTTAGTTAAAATGGGTGGCACTGCAGTAAAGCATCTGTGCTGACAGATATCTCCTGCTCTCTGCAGCAACTGAATTAACAGATCCACTCACCACGTAACAGGAAGATCTGCCTAAAGGTAGAGCTGGGATGGGGGTTAAAAGAGAGTACAATCTTCTGGTCTCAGTCCCAGTCATATTATTAACTGCAAAATCAAGCTGTGTTTTCATCTAGTTATTGGTCTGAGCTTCTCTCTGCTTACATCGCCGGGAACATATGAAACACAGCAGTTTCCTGATGAGGAGATCACAGAGAAAAGTAATGACAATTCCAGGAAAACAGTGCCCCTCTTGTGCTGAAAGCCCTGACCCCTGACTCCAGCAGCACCAGGAATATTGGCTGTGCAAATGAATATTGATCACACAGACAGCAACCGGGATGTTTACATTCTGTCACAGTTCAGCCACCACACAGTGAGGAGATGTGAGCACCAGAGAAGACAAAGAGCTTTGCTAAGCAGGTGATGGTACTGGTAAAACACTTGGGATGATGTGAAGAACAACACATAACACCCAAAGGGCTTTACACACAGCTGGGTATTTATGTGAGTACTAAAGGTCAGTGTTCAGGCCAGTGTCAGGCACGAGTTGTGCAAGCACCACCCAGGAAAAATCCAGGAGCAGGAGAGCAGAGCAGCTGTGGGTCAGCCCTGCCCAGTGCTCCCCACACACCCCTCTCCCGTCGGCCTCCTGCCAGGACAGAAGGATGGACGGCAGCAAGGGCAGCAGCAATTCAGAGCAGGGCAACTGCACTTAGCTCCTCTTCCTCTGTTTCCCTGGCATCCAGAGATGGAGCAAAGGAGTGAGAGACAATATTTTTGATGTTCAGAGCTCTGCCAACCACCACAATTAGTAAGACCCTCGTGAGCCTGCTAGCTGCAGACACGAGCTATCTTATGCACTTGGAAGGTGAGTTCTGCTTTGTTCCTGAGGGGGAACATGGACAGACTTTAACAGAGCACTGAATGGACAGCCTTTCCCAGAAGTAATTTTTCTTCCTTCAACCAAGAGCAGCATCTGTTTTGTTTTTTTTTTTCTCTCCTTCTTCATTTCTGTGAAAAGCTGAACACATTCCAGTTAATTTGGTTCATTGGTTAATCATAAGGCTTCCATCAAGTGAGGAGACATTTCCTTGAAAATTACACACCAGGGGACTGGAGTGAGAATTTTGCTGCGGGATAAATAGCATGTTGCATGGGCTGTGGAAAAAAAGGTAAACTATTAAGGAGAATATGAAGGCCTGAATAAGTTGGAGTAGCTTAAATTGCAGACCAGTATTTCTTCACACGCAATCCAACTATTGTGAAGTAGGCAAAAATACAAAATGTTCCACTCTTGCTTTAATATAAGGGCTAATGCACAAAAAAATAAGTAAAATATGAAAATATGTAAAATAATGCTTCATATGTGGCTGCATAATGCAGGCTACTTGTTCTTGAAGCTCTTGTAAGAGACCTGAATCCAAAGAGCCTCCCTAAATGCCTTAGACTGTATAGGTAAGCAATCTGATTTCTAAATTAATTTCATAATTACATTGGACAAGATTTATAATTTATAATGGACACGAACAGGTGTTCCTGACAGTTTTCTAAGCCCTTTCTCTCTGTAGCTGTAACTGGAACTTAAGAACAGCTTTTATTGTTTTGTTCAGCAACGTCTTCTTTTGACTTTGAATGGTGCCAAGAAACCATAAGAAAGACAAAAGGAAAAGAATTATCCAGACTTTCCAAAATCTAGGTCTAAAGAAAAGGACAGAAATAAAGACTGCAAAGTGAATAAAGAATCTTATCTACCTCATTAATGCTGTATTTTTTTCAGTAGACAAAATCAGAAATTATTTAAAAAGGTTTGCTCTAAATTGAAACAGGGACTCAAAATTTCTAAAAACGGAAACCAAACCAAACAAAAACAAACCCAAGGCAAAACAAACTGAAAAGTTTCCTTAGAAGATTAAAATAAACTCAGTCATGTGTTATTTTCAGGAAAAGAAACAGGCACAGGCTGCCTGGAGCATGGTGACTCTATAACTGGCTTAGGTAGAGTCCTCTGGAGTGAAAGACTTCCCTGCATAATGGGAATAACCCAGAAATCAGACAGCCCTGCCTCTGAATCATTTCCCTGCCTTATAATTCAGAAACCGATGACAACTTGAAATCCTGGCATACCTGGAATGACCTTTGAAAATTAATTCCTTACGAGTTAAACAGATGGGCACAGAACACTTTGCTATTTTGGAAAACATTAGTTTAAATCATTGCTCCAATAAAACATTGCCTTCATTGCAAATCCTCGTTTGCCTATGAATGCACACAGCACAACGTTCCAGATCAGCTGTGGCTGCAACAGAAACTGCTCTGTTTTCCCCCATGTTTTCAAATTCCAAAATAAGAGGAAGAAAAGAGAAAAATTACCTAAAGCACGATGAAAGCTATTTAATGGTTTGCTAGGAGAGCAGATATCTGTAGTCAGAAGAGCAAATACCAGCTGAGTTGGCTTAAAAACTAGGTTGCTGTGCTGCTTGGCACAAGTCTCACACTGTGACACACAAAAAGTCTGCCACGAAATTGGCATTTCTGGAGTATTTCTATAGTACCTACAGGCATATTCATGCATGACACTTTCTTAAGGTGAAGCCTTAGCAAATATGGCCTTTGCCCAATTTAGAACTAAAGGTCTGCAGAAAAGCTCTGCACAAATTTGAAATTTCCAGTACTGCCTCACCCCCAGGACCGTGCCCTGCTTCTCTCCCTTCTCGAGCACTCTCTAGCATCTGATGTGCAGAAGGTGAAGGGAAGCCCTATTAATCAACCACAAAGTACATTAAAGCACCTAAATAACTTGTTTATACAAATGATCTGCTCCACTGTAAGTGATGAGGTCAAGAGTCCCATTTGTTGTACGGTGCCATTTTATTGATGTGGCAGGAGGCATCAGCAACTGCAATTTTGCCACGGTCTGCTTCCCATCCCTCCCAAGGATCATCACTCTTGGGCTGTCAGAGGCATCGAATACCCCAGTGCGTGCTGCGTGTTTGATAGAGCGCTGCCTCGGCCATTAATCACGCAGGGAGTTAAATTTCCTCTGTCAATATGGAAATTCTGCCAGGGCAAGAATGTGTTATCAATTTTTATTGAGGGAATGACAGCGAGAAAGTGGGTCAGTGTGAGGTTGCCTTAAAGCAGTTTCTTCAAAATTAAAATTATACTGACTAGCTGCATTTCATAATGTGATTTAACTTTAAACTGTTTTCCATGTCCTGTTACATACCAAGTCTCAAGGACTGACCTTTTTTTTTCTGAAGTGCACCCCTTTCTAAAGAGTATAATATCACTTCAGGCAGAAAAAGGAGGATTTTAAACATTATCCCATGACAAGGTCGGCTATGGCAATAAAAAGAGATTTTTCAGGGTCTTGCAGGTTTTGGACAACATTTCAGAAAAACAAATATACTGATTAAGACACTTAGAAATTTCCCTAACTATCAATAGTCATTCAGGTTGTCAAACAGGTGCAGAGACTAAAATGAAGCAATATGAAATATGTCAGGCATTGCAACTTCACATTCCTGTATTCGTGAAGTGCAAGAATAAAAAAAGAAAAAGTTATGAAAACTCAAATCAGCTTCAATAACATCAAAATTCAACTTATAGAATTATGGATGATCAGTATTAACATAAAAAGATTTCTGAGGGAAGAGACCCCTTTGATCTATCAGACAAAAGTATAATGAGACACTATGGGTGGAAGCTGGAGGGAGACATATTCAGAACAGAAATAAGGGAAACATTTTGAGGATGAATGAAATTAACCATTGGAACATTATACTTGGGTGGACAGTGAATATTTCATCCCCTGACATTCTGGAATCAGTAATTTTCTAAAAGAAATGCATTCACACATTTACAAATTGTTATGAGTTTGATACAGGAATCGCCCTGGTGAGGAGGAAAACAAACAGGCAGATGTGGAATATCAGTCAGATGTCTGTTCATAAATACCATATTCTGTTACCAACCCAATTCCTTTTTTTTTTTTGCCTTGTACATTTTCCTCATTACAGTCATGAGAACAACTGCCCATGGTTTTGGTTTTGGGTTTTTTCCATCACTCCTTACCTACAGCAACAGAAGAATTGTCAACTCTCTTGAAGATATTTCATCACCAGTAGTTAAATGAAGGAGCTGTTGTACAGTTTTTTTGTGGGGTTGCTGTTCCACGACACCAAAAATAGCAACTGATGTTTAGTACTGGGGATGATGGTACACAAACCTTAGAGGATGTAATTTTTGTTTCCAAGGGAGAGTAACTATCTTTGTAGGATGGGCTTGGGAGGTAGAGATATGGTAAACATCATCTGCAGTAATTAAAATTAAGGAATGTGGATATCATTCTAGCAGAATCCCTTTGAAAAATTGGATTTCTTCCTCAAAGAATGATTAACTGATGAAATTCTTTTCCACTGAAGACCCTCTGCCTCTCTTCCTGTTGAGCATTTGAATAATCTCTGCATGCAACATTTTCATTTGCAACCTGTGAAGTTACACATGGAAGAAAATGAATGTGTCACAAATAAAATATTTATTTTAACATTTATTCTTTCTTACATTCTCTCTACTTTTGCACTGCGATACTGGCCAACACAAAAGAAATCCTACAAAAATAAAAGGATGATTTAACCCAACCTGCAGCCGATTTCCCCATATACAAGGCTGTTTATATTTACACCAGAGTGAAAAAACATTAAATCTGGCTGCACTCAGGTTGAGTGCCACAAAAGACGAACAATATATTATCCTCGATTTACTTATATATCTGATCAGAAATTCACGTGTCACAGAGAAAAAGAGGGGTTTTGATATTCCCTAAACATGACAGGAATAAAATGAGAACCAAATGTGGAACTGCTTATCCTGGGGAGGATTTTTTAGTTCACTTCTTTTCTTCCTTGCCCCTGTAAACTGTTCTTGAACCAGAAGCAGCACTTGAGAGGGTCACAGGCTTGAACTGCTCTCTCTTTACATATTTCAGTTAATGTTTCTTTGAATGGGAAAAAACTGAATCTGCTGATCCCAGGGTTGAGCAGGCTTAGATTGATGCCTCTATTCTTTGTGCCAGCAAGTGACCTTAATTCACATATTCTATCTATTTTAATAAATGGTATTATTTACTGCTCTGACTCAGTGTAGTACTTTTTAAATATTTATGAAAGCAGCCTTTACATATATAGCACTGATGTTTATCCCCTGGCTGGTGCCAGGGAATGAGCAGTGCATGGCTTGAACAATGAGTTTGGATTATGCTGAATTTATTGCTTTTCTTTTTTATCTCTTTCATGCCACAGACAGAGGCTTTCATCTGTTATAAGGTACAATACTGTTTTCTCCACATGATAGTATTACTGCCTTTTTTTTCCTAACCCACCCTGTCATTCCTGGCTTTGAATCTCCCTTTATGCATCTACACACCTCTTTTTTTGTTAATAGAACACAAATATTTTACTATTTTCCTGACGTCCCATGTTCTACTAATATTTTAAGAATGTCACGCTCTATTTAAGTGTCAGGATGAAGACATCTAGTGTAATCTCTTTTTCCTGTAAGTGCTTCTGACTTCTTTTTTGTCTGTATAATTCTGCCTTGCGAGGAGCCTTTTGCAAACTAATGTTCTCGAGAACACTGGAGATGAAAACAGCTCACCTATGGCATTGCAGAGAAATGAAGCTGGCAGTGGGTGAATGGCTGGAGAAGTGAGATATTAGAAAGAAAAAAGAAGCAATCTAACCACAGTGAAGCAGTCAAAAGCTTACAGCTGAAATGAGGGATAATGAACTAAAAACGAGTAATATGTGTTTCTTCTGAGCGAGGTAAATTCTGGTTGGAGCTTCCAAGCTGACAGTTCTGAGGGAGTTGTCTATGAAAAGGATGCTGAGACTAGAAAAGTACAACTTTTTCCTCATCACTGGGCATTTGATCTGCTCAAGGGAGGTTTTCTGCCTGCATTCAGTCTCTTGGAGATTTGGATCTATCAGACATTGATCAGAAATGATCAATTGATTTAATATAAATTCACCTTCAAGCTGTAATTGGTGATGGTTATTTACATCCTACTTCACAGGCTGGTGTCTCCGAGGTGATGCTAAACCTTTGCTGAGGTGCAAAGAAACAGAAACAAAGTGAATAGCAACAACAACAATAATAAAAACAATAATACATTACTTCGTTTAGGAGGAACTTTGGGAATGAGCTTCTCTGTGTGATAAAAATAAATCTGGATTATGTTAGAAAACCACAATTTCAACTTTGCCTATTAATTTTGTTTGCCAGACTGGTGTTAGACCTTTCAACAGAATCTGCTGGCGATGACACTTCAAGTTCCAACATTTCACCATAAAAATGTAAAAATGCCTGATATACTAAAATAACTCTCTCTACATGGAAACCAGGAGCACAGTGAAGCAGTGGTAATAATCACACGAGGGCACCCACATTTTTACAGTCTGAAACTGTGGATAATTATTTCATTAAATTTTCAAAACTGTGAGTGTTGGTATTGCTCACCAGTCCTGAGACTGTGTTCCAGATTCAACTGGTCCTTTCAAACTCCTCCCACTGGAAAGGCCAACGATTTCTTACAAAAGGCCTAAAAAACTCCATATATTTTCCCTTGACCTGCTGGGTCACAGCTCTGCACAGTTGATTATTCTATTGGCGAAAGCATAAAAGAGACAAGCTAGAGAAGCATATAAAAACCTAAAATCTTGAATTAGAAAAAGAGCAGTAATCTTTCCGTAAGGAATGGCATAACCCTGCAACTTGTAAATAGCCATTAATGGAAGTATCAGCTATTATTCCTTTTTATTTCTTTTATTTTATTCCTTCTTTCTGTTTTGGTAGGAAAGGAATCAATTTAACAATGCAAATTCCTTCTATATTTACATAAAATCATTCACAAACGTGCTTTTTTATCATACAATTAAATATATCTTGCAGCTGGGAATTACAGGAATAGTATTTCTGTGTGTAAATAGGTACTGGATAAATTATTAACTAGTTTATAAGTGAAAATAATCAAAAGCAATAAATTGATACTAAAAGGCCTGCACAGCAGAAATGTTTGATACCTCCTATTCTTTTAAAAATTCCATCACCATGCAGATAATTTTTGATAATTTGAGACAATAGCTATTCATTCCGCAAGCGGAGTTGTTTGTTGCAGCTACAAGGACCTCTAGAAAAAACATAATTTCCAGGATCACAAATAAAACAAACTCAAGGTTTCTCCTTTCGACTTAGTCACCTTTTGGTTTCTTTTAACTTGGGAAACCCACAAACCTAATCATAAAGCTCTCTTCTGGTCTGAAATCCTTGCTGCTTTGATTTTTTTGTTTGTCTGTTTGTCTTGTTTGTTTTGTCTGTTTGTTGACTTCCTATAATTCAAGCAATGCAGTGAAATCATAACCAAAATTCCTCATGATTTCACACTGCGTACTCCATCTGTACTTGTCTTTAAAAACACAAACACAAGTTCAAAACCATATTTATCCATAATCCTGTGAATGTGTAAAGCACATAAATCATAGAGTGCCACTGACTTTGAACAGTTTACCTAAAAATTAAGAATGTGTTTGCCAAAAAAGTATTAAGAATATCAAGAAAGTAGTTTCTTGTATCCAAATCCTGTTCCATCCATAACTAAGGTTTATTGACTAGAGGCACAACATTAATAGCTTTTGATCTCTCTGGTGGTAGTTTGGGGTGAATCTGCAAAAAACAAATATATATATAACCAGAGTTAATTAGAAATTTAGGTGGCATCAGAGTATGATAAAATATTCAAAGCAAGATCTGCTTCAGACAACTTTACTCTCAAACGTTCTGGCAAGAGAAAAGAATGTCTAAAGCCTGAAAGTTGAGCTCTTTTCTCTTTTTTCCCTTTATGATTGATAAGAAATGTCATCAACTGTACAGGAGAGCTTAGGAAGCAAGGAATTTTTTATGCAGAATTTAAGCATCATCAGAAATCATCATTACCTTGGCTACCATAGTGAACGGTATTACTGCAGAAGCAACTATATAAAAAACCAAATAAGTTTCCCTGAAGACAAGACCCAAGCCTTGCAATTTCCCCGTCATTTGCAAGATTATCATCTACTCATAAATATCCTACAGGGAAGTCAAGGGATCTCAGTCTGGTCACGTTTTATGGATATGCAGCATATGGAGGAAGGGGAAATGTCTATATTGACAAAAGGAATCACTGAACAAACAAAATGTTATCTCTGGGGTCCAAAGACAGACAAATTTACATAAGAAACGAGTCACAGGGTTTAAGAAGAAGGTTAATTTAGCATTTCAAAAGTTTATCCAATAACATGATCCATGAGCTAAAGTCTCCAAGATTAGAAGGCTTTTTAAGTGATATTATCAGGTTTAACCAGAAGATTTTAGGGAATTAATATAGGCATCACTGAATAAAATCTATGAGCAGAGCATTCTAACTTTAAATTCTGTAATTGTAACAAAAAAACCTTAATGATAGTGGATGCTTTGACAGACCAGAGTCCTGCTCTTATGGAAAATGACCCCAAAGTTAATTTCAAGCATAAAATATTCTGTAGCTCTTGCCAAATATTTGCCTAAGAGGTGTCTTTGCTTTGGACAGACTGCATTAACATCTCCTCACTGTGCTGTCTTTTACAATTCATAAATAAGTACTCATAAACCACAGAAATATGGATAAATTAACCAAAAATTAATCTGAATCCATATCTGAATACACTCAGAATGAGAGGGCTGTAGCTTTTCATGTTTGCTTATCACTAACTGTGATTAATGATATCAGTGAATCTGAGAAGGTTTGAAGGTCTTGTGATGCAAACAATGCAAAAACATTTGAGACTCGTTGAACCTGCCCATAATTATCTGATCCATAAACTGGGTCAGAAATATGATAAACAAGCTCTCCCAGGAGAGCTTCAGATTTCGGTTTCCCAATACATTTTGCAATGCCCTATTTAAAATAATTTCCATGCTTAATATCTTTAATTCATTTCCTTTTTGAACTTCGTCCTTCGGGAGAGTAATTTTTTCTGATAGACACTAACAGATCAGTATGTTTGGACATGGAAGTTTTATCCTTCCCTCTGGTATTGTTACAGATGCATGACATAAAGATAAATAAATATCATGTAAGTCCCGAAGGACCATCTACTCTGGATTCTCGAGCCTATCTCTGCTCCTGAAAGAGAGACAAATTAAGATTGCTGGAAATGATGTGAACAAAGAAAACAAAGAAAGGGTCAATGGGCTTGGCCAGAGAACGTGTGTGAGCCTTCAGCAACACTTTCTAGCACTCACAAAGCAGCATTTTGGCTTCGGGATCGAGTTCCAAGCTGCTTTTGTATTCTCAGGGGGTCCAAGTGTTTGTTTCAGCCTGCCTCAAACTTTGGTTGTGCTACCAATCTTCTCTGCTGTTCATCCTGCATCATCCATCTTTCTCAGCAAATGAGAAATTCCTTGTTCGAATTTCCTGATTCCTCTGCTTCTTATTATTCTTGAAGAGCCTACACGAACCCTTTTCATAGTTTTTAAAGTTTCAAGTGATTAGATGGCCCAGTCAGATTCTGATATATCACAGACCACTTAATGTCATCAAATTATCTTCTGACAGACAGCAGTCACCTTTTGTTCTATAATCTTGAACGACTCTGAGGATTTCAGGAGATTGAGAAGTTGCCACAGTTTTTGCAGTTTGCTGTAATTATTTGCCATGTTAAGAACTTGTGCTTTGTTTTGAATTTATATTAATCCGTTTCTAAATTTCAACAATTATGCATGATTAAAGGTCCTTTAGCACTTGGCATTTTCTTCAGAGAGAGTATTTATGTGCTCTAATGAAGTCAGTTCTCAATCTCCTTGTGAAAATCCAAATATTTATCGCTCTATGGCATTTCTTATGTCTTCAAAAGCCTTTATTTGTGCCTCCTGTCTGCTCATTTTTCATCTTTTTAATATCCTACTAAAATCACTGAGCATTCTCACTGAGTACACAGTATTCCAGTACTGGGCTCAGAAAAGCTACTGTTAACTTTCATTTGCAATGAATTAATCCCTGCTTTGTACATCGAGAATCACAGTCATACTTTTTCACAAAAAGCTTGATTTTCTTGGCTACAGAACTCTTAGATCCTTGCACTCCCTTAAATGTCCAGCACTCATTCTGCATGACTGGCATTCAGTGCTCCATGGTCTCTCATACTTTATTCAGCTGTGCTGACACACGATTTGTCCGAGAGATCCAAAATTATCAAGTAAGACAAAGTTCTTCATGTGACTGGTGCACCATTTTTTTACTTAATAGAACACAAATCCTTGAGTCATCTCCAGATTCCACCAGAAGTAAATTCAGATCTGTCTTGGGGTGATTGATCAGCATATTCCCTATCTCACAGGAATATTTGCTGTGAACCTCTCCATCTCAGTGTTTCCTTTCACCTCAATCTTTTTGACTGTGAATTTAACCTAGAAGACCTCCAGGAGTTCCTCCTCGGTCTGACAGGAGAACAGCACAAGGGATGAAGCATTTGTTGAGGTCTCTAGATAACACCACGATGATGGATAACTTCACATTTGCATTTTTATAAAGACTAAGAAGAATTTTGTCCTTTCCACGCGGCACTGCTCTGACAAGCTGAACCCATCAAGAACTCTCCTGGATGAAGTTATGTGTGACATCAATAAATACACAGGAGCACATTTGCTACACCATTGCAACCCTTGAAAGCTTGGGAGAGAAAGCTGCACCAGCAGCAACTGAAAACAGGTGGAATCATGACACAGTTATGTTTCTTCTGCATTAAATTTAGTTGCATTAAAAGTCCATCAAATGCTCTGTCATTGCAGTCATGAGGTGAAATTCAGGCCTGGTGAAGACTTTTTTCTTTGTTCCATAATTTTATCATTTACACCTCAGTCATCAGAATGCACAAATGACCTTAGGAATATGCAAGTCACAGAGAGCATCTGGCAGCTTTGTGCTCAACCACCCTTCACAGCAGGTATCATTCACAAAATAATATAAGCAGACCTTGGGGCACTGCTGTTTCACCAGAAGCTGCATTAATCTCTTTAAGGAATACAGATTTTCGTGGATTTTAGTTGGCTATAAAACTTACTTTCATACTGGTGCTGCCTGACTGTCATGAAGTTTTTAAAACATATTTTAAAATAGAAAATAAAATTGACAGATTTCAAAGAACAAGAGCACCAGCTGTATGCAAGCATTGAAATCAGACAAGTTCTCGAATTCAGTGCACAGCCTGAGTTATAGGATATTTTATTATTCATTTTCTAGGCAAAGTGGAAAAATCATAGAACAGAATGGTTTGGGTTGTAAGGAACCTTAAAGGTCATCCAATCCTAACTCCCTGCCATGGGCAGGGACACCTCCCACTAGCCCAGACTGCTCCAAGCCCCATCTAGCCTGGCCTTGGACACTTCCAGGGATGGGGTAACCACAGCTTGTCTGGGACATTTATTCACGTTTTGTTATCAGCTGTTCTGCAGTCACAGAATAATTTACATTTGCTACTGCAAAGTCGCTCTCTTGGCTGCCACGACACTGATTTGTCCAGCAAAAGTGGGGTCCATCAGACTGAACCTGAATTTGCTCCTGTAATTATGACACTGATTAGGTCTGCCCTGACTGTGAACTTAACAGAGCCATCAGAGCTATTTGGTGGAGGTGTCTGCTCACCAGCTTTTATCATGTTATTTTTTTCAGTTCTTTGTGGCTGCCGTGGAGTCTATGAATTCAGTTCATTTGCCAAAAGCACCTGTGTCATTTGGGACACTCTAGGACACCCAACATGGCTCGCAGCCACAAATCCAGAGGATGTGTGTTTTTCTCCACACCATCCAAACTCGAGGAGGTGCCACAGCTCTGCTGCTGTGTTTGGAGTGGCTCCAGATCCCTGGTTTGCAGCAACTGCCTCCAGACTCTCACAGACATCTACTTTTAGATGTAGCAGAATCTGCAAGCTGAGGCCCATCCCAAAATCTGAATGTTTCGCCTAAATCAGGAGAAGTACTGAACTGTACAAGGACAAAAATAGCAGGAACTTTTGGCCTAATTCTGGTTACAGCCTGATTTTTGAGTCAGGAAGTGTTTTAGTGCTCATTTTTCCCCACTGAATATGTGGAACAAGGGATATTCCAAATACAGACTACTGTTCATTGCTTAGTTGTAATTAAAAAGCTCCACTTCCCAGTGGCTCTGTGTTTGCTCATTTTGTTCTGGTTGTAGTAACTAAAAAAACGTCACCAGCAGATAGAAAACACAATACATTTGGTTTCCTTAGATGACCCATCTTCCCGGGACATTTCTGAATAATCATGTAGTCACAGCCTCTTGTTGTGACTAGCAAAAAAGATTAAAAGAACTTTCACTTAAAAATACCAGAATGGTGATTAGGATTTTTTGCATGAGCCTTTTTTCCAGGCTGCTGCATGGCTGGGATTTTCCCCAGAAAGTCTTGATATAAATGAGCTGCAAAGTCACATGTGAATAAAGAGATAAGAGACAAGGCTATTTTGGAGAGTTGAAAGTAGTGTATTGCTCTTCCCTATATAAAATCACAGTTCAGCAAATCAGGCTATTGGGGTCTGGAAGAAAAGTCTTTCTCGCCTTTCTCCCTATTCTCTTCTCACTTGCCTCTCTATAAAAATCCTCCAAAACTTCCCTGAAGTTAATGAAATGTCAGCAGAGTAAAAGGAATCAATTTCAGGCCATTTATGTTGTCTCACATTTGATCTTCTTCTTGATGTTTTACTTGTCTTTGTCTTCCTTTCTTATTTCCCAGGAGAACAAAATAAGCAGGATCAGAGCCCAGTTCATCGCTGGATTTTTTACGCCAGCAGAAAGCCATTTATTTCAGTGCTTTATGCAGGTGTGAAATTTGATTTATAATGTTTGGATGTGCACATCCACGAAGTGATAAGTTACAAAGGAAGCACGTTAGAGAAAAGGTAATGAGATGAGATTCATGATGTTATTTTTCAAGTTAAAGTTTGTTAAGGATTTGCTTCTTATTAAATGCCTGAGAGGCAGTGTATCAAATTTAAGATTTCAGAATCGAAATACAGAAAGATCTTTAACTGTCATAACAACAGCAGATAAAGTATCAATAATTTCTGTTTTGAATGCAATCTGAAATTGAATTTCGTTCATTCTATGACAAAGTTGATAACAAAGCAAAATGAAACATTCCAATAATGTACATTCCACATTTCTGAGAATAAATATGATTTCTTTGTTGGACAGCCTGGAAACTGGCACATTTCATGTACAGAGACATTAAAGTATTAAAGTAGGCAGTGATTTGCAATCAGAGTAGACCAGAACTTCAAATTAAAATTACATTATTGATATGGTCCATTGCCTCTGCCCATTCCTCACGTTATTACCTACAAAGTTCCATTTTCTTTTGGTTTTGTTTATGCAGGTTTTGTTCGTGTTCAAGTAATTTAAAACGTAAGTTCAGCAATGTATTCCAGACACAACCTAGCTTTGGTATTCCTCAGATGCAAAACTCCTCTGAAATGTTTTTGAAGAATCTTTCTTTCTAAAGTAGGTCCAAGCAACATCCCTTCTCCTGATGTTGGCTGTACCAGGAGTGACACTCAGCAGTACTGGAATTGTATCCAGAGGAAAATTCTGACTTAAGAAAGACAGAAGAACTCAACTACAACTGTAAGACGTAGTTTTGATAAACTTCAGGAAACCAGATCTGGTTAATATTTTAATAAAAATGTTTGAAAATAAAACACAAGTCTGGGGAAAATATTTGGAGGACATTTTCTGAACAGGTTTTACCTTTAGAATCCAGTGTGGAGCGTGGAGTCATGAAATATTAAGATTTAAGTATACTTGGTTCGAGTAGACTTTTGTTGAAGTGCTTTATTCCATATTTCTAAGGGAAAAGACAAAACACAAGGTTTATAATTCTCATCACCAAAGCACACTCGAATAATACAGAACAATCATCTGCAAAAAAAACAAACAACCCAACCTCAAAGGATTTGGAGAAAT
The DNA here is from genome assembly GCA_013398855.1 of Mohoua ochrocephala. NCBI lineage: Eukaryota > Metazoa > Chordata > Aves > Passeriformes > Acanthizidae > Mohoua > Mohoua ochrocephala. The sequence goes on from VZTA01009497.1 coordinate 67,549, forward strand.
TATCTGAGGGCATCTGCTCTGCTGCCACTTCCAAAAGGTGAATCGTTTAGCATTCTGCCAATGCAAACTCTGTAGAAAACTTTCTCTGAATATCTCTATTTAGCTGGTGGGTATGTTTTGTTAAACGTTTCAAATGTATCAAGCAAATTTAGCCTTTTTTTTTTCCTCTCCCCTGCAGGGCAAGTTACTGTTTCCTTATTTAATGTATTCTGGCCCCAAAGGAACTTGGCATTTAAACATGTGCATAACTTTAAATACAAGCTTAAAGACAATGACTTCTCACATGCTTGAGTACCTTACTAGGCTGGGACCTATAGGCCTCGTCCGATTCCAAACTGTCTTTTCATTCATTTTAATGAGTATTAGATTGGATGCTGCATGAATTTATTTCACCATTGTCATCTCCCAGTATTTCTCCCTGGGGACTGAGTGCAAATACTTGAGATTCAACATGTGTTGCTTATCACTTTCGATTAGAAAATACGCCACGTTTCCTCTCTTCCTGCTCTTTGAATGGGTGAGCACAGAAGGACTTCCCACAGGACGCCTTTCAGATTTAAATCTCACCTTCTAGAGATGCTCATATGAGGATTTGATTTTCATTTGCTGTGAACATTCATGCCAGTAAAACTTTATTGTCTGGATGTGTGCAGAAAGTGAGCAGAAAAGACGTGAGAATTTGAAATCCTTTGCTGCTAAATCTCTTTTACATCTTTTACTAAGGCTGATGAACAGATGAGGGTTGGCTGCAAGAGCCAGGCAGAGAATTTAATTTTGCCAGTCACATTTTTCAATGGATTAGTTGAAATTTCTCTAAATCCTGGAGTGCTGAGAGTTGTACGAAGGCCAATATAGAAGAAAATCTTTCAAGGAGATCCTAGGATTCAGTTCAAAATGACAGCAGAAATGGCAGCCAGTGCCACACACAAAGGAATTGAGGGAAGTAAATGACAGCTGACAGAAAATGTTTGAATATGCATTAAAGCTGGGAAAGTAGTAAGGCCATTTTCTGTTTAAACTCTCACATTGCACAGATGAGAATTGTTAAAGAGCTGCCACATTCAACATCGGTGGTTCAATTTCAGTGGTGAGAAAAGTGCCTGTGAAGTGTTATAAGCATACATGAGTTGTATGCTAAATGGTTACATTTGATGATAAAACTTGTGAGTAAATACATAAAAATGTTTTCAGAAGAAAAATCTCTCTCCAAGCCGGGATTAAATGAGACAGAGTTTATATTTATCCCTATGCACAAACGTAACATACCACAAAACTCTATGGAAATAGTTACAAACTTAAATAATCTGTTCACTTTACAGACCACCTTATAAATCATGTGGTGAGGATGTTTGTGTCTAAAAATGAAGGAAATTCCCTTCACACTTGAATAATTAGAAGCTGGAGCACAAGGGCATAAATGGGGAGAAAAGATGAAGATCTGCTTCCGTGGAAATAATATCCTAAAAGCTGGGTTATCAATCCAACAGGACAGATTCCCGAACACAAGAGCTACCTTTTAAATTAGCTCCTGTAAATTAACCAGCTCAACTAAACATTGGCAGGATCTTATCACCATAATGCACAATAAAGTCTACGCTATTAAAATTCTACTGAAGAAAACTTAGCATGAGATAAGGCAGACATGAATGATCATTTACCATTAATCCTGATGACAACCATTTCCACTTTGCTATTGAAATTCCCTCCTTCCTACATTTTCATTTCCAAATACAATGCAAACAACAGGCTCTAATCAATCACTTATACATCCACCATAATTTTTATTTAAGGCCCAGTATCTTAGATATATTAGCCAATGAAGATAATTTATCTTCCCTCTTGCTTTCCAGTCTCACCAAAGGAAAGGAAAGGTAGAGTCAGGTAAGGTGGTACAGAGAGGTAACAGGTAAGATACAGAGTTTTAGGGTTAGTTGGTAGTTTCAACACTGACTTTCTCATTCAGAATTCATTCAATGATCAATCACAGATGTTGACAACAATTAAAGTTTGTCCCAAAACAGAGATGTGTTTGTCTGGCACAGCATCACCTGAATGTGATTCTATTGTTAGAGCCTAAGTCAGGATGAGCCATCTGGGCCATCTCTGCAAAGTGATTCCGAGGTCGGGTTTGTCTCACGCGGTGTCAGGTTGTCACAGAGACACAGAATCACAGAATCACAGAATGGTTTGGGTTGGAAGGGACCTTGGAGACCATCCAGTTCCAACTCCCCTGCCGTGGGCAGGGACACCTTCCACCAGACCATGATCCTGCTGCTCGTGGTCCTGAATTCCCTTCACCCCTAGTGTAAGGAATTCCAAGTGTAAGGAAGGATTTTGATCACCACAGGTTTTAGATCTTTTACTGAAAACAAGGACCCTTTATTCTGAAATCTCCCTCACAGATCAGTATGATGGAACCTTTGAAACTTTTGCTTAGAACATGATTTGGTAAAAATGAGAGTTTCTTTACTTTTTTCTTTCTTTTTCCTGGAAAAAACAATCTAACACAGCTACTGCATGGAATAATTTTCTAAATGAAGACAGCATTTCATTCAGTCTCCATCAGAAGATGCAACTGGGGATTTCAGAAGGTGGGCAAAGTAATAAATGAGAAGGAAAGAAAATAAAGCCAACATTTTTATCACTATTCACAGTGACAATGGAAAAAGATATATATGTAAAATTATTTGAAAATTAGGCCTATGTAACAATGACTCTGAAAGAAACATGAACTAAAAATTACAATGAAAAAAAAGGATGAAATGCAATGGAAACAAGAACAAGAGTTCAATCAAATCCTGCAAATGCAAATCAAGACATTTAACATTTTGAAGAAGAGCAATAAAATGCAGCAGGAAGAATTTGTAGACAGGAACACATTCTGGGGACCTGATGGATTCCACCTGAAAAGCAATTCACTTATGCTAACCTCAAAAGAAATATTTAGAATGAGTCATGGCTCCATCTGGCTGCTCTGCATACAGAGCAGGTACTGGTGGCCATGAACTTTTAAACTTAAAATATCAAGGGAACAAATCCCTGTCAGAGGCATTCTGAGTGTACCTACGAGAGGAAAATTGTGTTGCTAACAGAGTACTTTTGCTGGTTGCAATCATCCCCCAGGAATTTAGATCCCAGTAATTTAGCTCTTACATTCTTAAGTGGTGTCAGAATAAAACCAGAATCAAAAATTTCCTACAGCTAAGAGGAAGAATTTGGATAGGATTGTCATATGTATTGTAGCCAAAGACAAGAATAAGACTAGGGAACAAAGAAGTTGATTAAAACAAATCCCCAGGACCTTTCAAATATTTACCTTTTTAGTTATTGATAAGCCAACACTCAGCTAGGAAAGTTTGACATGTCAGAGTTCGCACTGAGTTGCTTTGTGACAAAAGATGTGATAATCCCCTGTTTTATTAGACAAAATGCCATTAATACCCAACCAGGATGAGATGCATTTGATATGTTTGAATAAACAACTGCTATCATCTCCCTAAGCCCTCCAAAACGAACAGTGCTGTGAATCTCTTGTCTGCTCCTGGGCTGACCCACGCACGAGGCAGACTTGTGGGCAGGAAAATGGGAGAAAGAATGGGTTAAATAAGAAAGACAGTTTTCAACAGCACATAGGATGGCCAAAAAACCCCACCTGCCCAGAAGAGAAGTGTCCAAATCTTCAGTGAACAGTTAAGATCTATGTCTACATCTTTACTGAATATATGCCTTAAATGACAAAACTATGAGTGCCACACTTGAACATCTCCCTGTCTGCCAGCTGTCCCTGTGATATCAGCTTCCAGTGGCAGCTCTGTCACACCACTGGCATTGGGTCCTGATTGGCCTCCCACCAAGCTGCCGCCTTGTGTAACACCGTAAGGCACTCCATCAGTCAGCCATAAATATTGCAAGGCTTCTAATATAGATATTATAATGCTTTTCCTCCAGGAAAGGTCTTTTCTAGTCCATGTAATCAGACACTGTGAATGCAAGATATCTGGATTCCAGCCAGATATTTTTAATTCCTTACTGCTCATTAATAGACTTATGTAGACAAGATAAATTTCTGCCTCATTTCTCATGTACATATTCCTCCTGCCTGTGTATTCTTCCCGTTTTTATGAAGTTTGGTCATGTCTTTCAGATGAGTTTGGTGAAAAAGCTCATACTACAAGTCTTTGCAAGTCTTTTAAGAAGAGAATGTTTCCCAAGAAAATGGCAGTTTCCGTGGAACTTCATTTAAGAAAAGTGTTTCAGACTGGCATATATACCTTTGTTGTCAAAATTTTAATTGCTTACATAAAGATATTCATGTTTAGAAATGCATATTATATACAAGTAAGTGTATTCATTTCCTATCAATATCCATAGATATATATGGATGTTAACACACATTCACACAAATAGAGAGCAAAAGAAGAAAAGGAACTAAACCATTTTGCATACTAATATCACATTAGTATTTCTAAACTTGTTCTACATCAGACCTATCTATTCCAGGACAAATATCCACGATAGAGATAAGTTCATCTTGACTGGTGCATTTTTTTATTTATTTATTCATGTGAAACCACTAAAGTTCTTGTTTTCATCTCAGTGCAGAAAGGATTTTTTTTTACCACTAATTTTCATGGAAAAGTAAACATTTTTTTCTTTCTCTACTGTGGAATATCATTAAAGGCCAGCATGGCAAACTTTGACCCTTTCCTCTTACACTCGGATATTTTATTCTCTCCTTGCTACTTTTCGTTATTAACTTCCATTTTCAATCAACAGTGAGGAGTGTGACTTAAGGTACATATTATTTTATAAAATACATTTATTTTTACAGTAAATTTACTTCAGTGTGTGGCTCTATAAAATAAAAGCGAAACAGGTCATGAAAAACAAACTAAGGAAAAGGAGGATTATTAAAATAGAAATAAACCAAATAACTTTCTAAATGAAAAAAAAATTATAAAATAACGAAACCAAACAAAAAACCCTGACAAATTTGGAGGTAAGCTAAAGTTTGGCAAGACAGAGTTGCAGAAACTATTCAAAACTATCACAGGAATTTTTTCTGTGGGGGATATACCTTCATTGTGAGGGAACGAACCTGTCTTGCTGCTACCAATCTTCAGTCTCACAAGATGCACTGCAGTGTGCAAAGATGTCAAAGTGTTTGATGTCAGTGGGAGAAAACCAAACTAATTACTGCAAGCTACATGTTCCCCTGCTTTGATTTTTTGTTAGGATCCATTAAACATCAGTTAAGCCACGCACTCAGAGAGGTGTCTAAGAGTGAACCCAAGACCTCGGAAACACGTGGAACACACCCAGCTCAGGAGCATCTCAACCCAGCCACTTCTCAGAAGCACCATAATTGATGGTGATAGTACATTTGATATTTAAAACTAATCCATCATCCTGGGCAATGCAAACTGACCCGGGAGAAGACATGAAGAAGGTAAAAACTGCATGCAGACTACAGAATTATTCCACCAGTTCACAAATTAATGCACAAGATTTGAGGTAGAGTTAGAGGTCCAAAGATATTTGATTTACTGGTCCCATAATGCTGGAGAACAGTGAGGCTTAAAGCACAGATATTCTGAAATCTTCATTTAGACACCATTAAATACATGCAGCCAAGTGCTATATTTAAGTATTAGAGAAATATTTTAGTTTCCAGTGTCTCTTAGGGCGAGTAAAATTCATATCTGCAAAATCACTGAGAACATTCAATCAATTAAAGACAGATTTGCAATCTCCATCAATAACATCTCCCTCTCCTTTATTTTCAATTTTAGACATTAAAGTTTCCCCTATGGAAAAAAAAATTCTCCTCATCAGCCTCTTGAAAAATAGGCACATTCTCCATCCATTGTAGGCTGCTCGGTTCTCCCATCAAACAGAATCTGTTGAAACATGTTTTCATGTTGTTTTGAAATCAGCAAATTAAAAAACCCCACATGCTGTTATTCTCACTGTTCTTTGATCACCTCTCCATGGGTATTTTTCGAGGGTCACACAAAAGGTCTGACTTGGTGAGGGAAAGAAAAAGAACCCATGAAAAGGATGCTATTCTGGCTGAGAGCACAGGAAGCTCCTGAGAGAACCAGCTTCAGTTCCTCCTTTATTATAAGCTGGCCTTGTTCCTGTAGGCAAATCCTTTAAATGAGACATTCTGAAAGTGTTTTATTACCAACAACTGGGGACAGACACTCAAAAGTGCTTCAAAAATGGTAGGCTATAAACACACAAAATTCCCCCAGCCTGGAGGTCTTTTGTAACTTTGATTCTTCAAGCTCAGCTTTGCAGTCTTCTCTTTTGAAATCAGTTGAGGATAACTAGCACAGGCACAATCACAGGCTGTCCCTTTGTTTTCCCTATTTGTAAAATAAAGATAACAAAAAATTCTCCAGCCCTGGGCAAGGATAATATCACTAATGCTGGGAAAGCTGTTCAAGATCTACAGACTGAAAGCACCTACAGGTAGTCTTAATTCAGGTACACATCCAAACCCAGTTGGTTCCCTAATCCCTAATTTAATCTCTAATTCCAGACGTCTCAGAGTGCTTATTTGAAACCTCCCTGAGTGTCTTTCAAGACCTTTGACATGGCCCCACACAACATCCTTGCTTCTAAATTGGAAATATATGGGTTTGATGGATGGACTATTCAATGGATAAGGAATTGCCTGGATGATGACAGCCAAAGAGTTGCAGTCAATGGCTGCCACAGATGAATGACAAGTGGTGTTTCCCAGGGTCAGTACTGAGACCAGATCTGTCCAATATCTTCATTAATGACAGGGCCAGTGGGAGTTAATGACAGCCAGGGTGTGGATGACACCAAGCTGAGTGAGCAGTGCAGTTGGTTCTTCAGAGGGAATTGTTGCCATCCAGGGGGACCTGGACAGGCTGGAGAGGTGGAGAGGTGTGAACACTGAGAAATTCGGCCAGGCCAAGTGCAAGGTCCTGCACCTGAACCAAGGCAGCTGGAGGTGGTGTCCTGGGTTGCAGTGTATTCTATTTCCATCTTCATGAGCTGTTGGAACCAGGTGGGGTGGTGTTCCTTGCCTCCTCCCTCCAGAGTATCTCCTGTTAATGGGCCAGCTGTTGAAACCAGGTGGGGCNACACTGAGAAATTCGGCCAGGCCAAGTGCAAGGTCCTGCACCTGCACCAAGGCAGCTAGAGGTGTTGTCCTGGGTTGGGTGATGGATGGATTCAGAACGGCCCTGTGGAGAAGGAATTGGGGATGTCGGTAGATGCAGAATTGGGCATGAGCTGGCTCCGTGCACCTGCAGCCCAGAAATCCACTTGTACCATGGGCTGTGTGAAAAGAAGTCTGGCCAGCAAGCTGGGGAGGGGTTTCCTTGAAGAAGGCCTTGCCTCTTCATCTAGACAATTAATTCCAGATGTTTTGGTTCATTTGAAGGCTCATTTTTACTAAATTCTTAGAGGAAGAAGGGCTTTTCTAGATGGAGGAGATTCTGCTTGTTTCAAATGTCAACTACCTCATAAGTATGGAATTTGAAGAGTACCTGAAAAAATAGTACTAGGGCTCTGTTCTATAGTCATATAATTTGCATTAGTTTTTATATAACATAATTGTAAATCAAAGAAAAATCTATCCTGTTTAAAATGGATCCCTGTATTTCTGTGTTTATACCTACTGAATGTTGTGGTGAATTTCTTTAAAACGAGGAGTTCCGTAACTTATTTGTTACTCTTCTCTCTGCATTTATGCCCTCATTTCTTGTGCATTTAATTTGCCTATAATAATTTAAAGATAACCTGATGAACAAAAATAACAAAAAAAAAACCACCCCAGCTTTAGTAATCTCAATAGCTTTATAGCATGAAAGATCAAAATCATTAAGCAGTATAAAATTGCACTATATATTATTAATGTATCTATAATTAATCCACCCAAGCAGTGCTAACCAATGATAAAAGTTTTTCCACCACCACCTTTGCAAACAACAAAGGTTAGTTTGTTAATTAAAAGCAGCAAAGGGCTTTTTTTAACTTTTTTTTTTTTATTATTCTATAATTGAGACAGCGCAGCTCTGCCCTGATCACAAAGCAGGGGGTGTAGCAGGAGGTCTCAGTGTGCTCTTTCTTCAGAGAGAATTTATTAAGAAGAGGTGTGTTTTTTGTTGCTGGACCTTGTTTCACAGAAACACAGCAAGCAGCAATAAACTCCAAACCCACGAGCAGATTGCAATGCACCCAACTACGGCCATTCAGTCAATGTATGGGCCTTCAGAGAGTTTTACAAAGAGCAATTCCAATATGAAAAGACTTCAGGTTGTTTGTTTCTCTGATTTCAAAGAAAAAAAATCTGAAAGGTTTAGATGTGTTGCAGTGATAAAACAAAAATATCAGCATTGTTTTGGGTGCTTTTTGATATTCCCTCTCCATTTTCCTATTTTGCACCAATTTTTTGGATAAAAAATGATGGTATTGTTTTTCAGCTGTTGTATCTAGTTGAACATATTTTCCTCTGCCCTGGGGAAGACACAGCTCGATATACCATTCATCTAGAAACAACACTGGTTGGCCTTATACAGCTTTGTACATGAAATTTTCAGTCCCTTTCATCCACCTCCAAGAATTGCCCAATAAGACCCATAAAATTAGAGGGAAATGCACTTGGTGGAAAAAAAAAAAGAAAAGGAGGAGCAAGGCCCCAAAAAACCAGAAACTTGGGAAATGATTTATAGAACAAATTTTAAATTAAGTGTCCTCCATTTAGAACTAGATGCTAATCTGGCTGCCAAGGTGGGATGCAGCCTTTCCTCTGCTACCACGCTTTAGTAACACTATGATGATAATTAAAACAGAGTGAAACAGTAAGCTTTATAAATAAAAAGAAAACAACCTCTAAGTTGATTATATTTCCTCCTTTTATTGTGATTTTGACACAAATGAAGACAAGATATATTTTATTCATTTTCTATTTTCTCTTCAGGTTTTGCTTTATGGCCCTCCGGGATACAGGAGTGTGCATGTAAAGAAGTCCATAAATTAAAACAAACTGTGTTTATGGTAATACTACTACATCTTTACAATGTGTTCACTTAATGTGAGCAAACTACAGTTTTCATGGGAGTTCATTTGCATTTCCAGCCCTGCAGTTTCACAGGTACTTTGCGATATCAGTGCTTTGCTTCTGGAAACTGCTGTAGTGAAGGGAAATTTTTTTTAAAAAAAGGAACAACGACATGCTCTAAGTTTTCTCGTCTCAACCATTTCCTTTCAGGTAACTTTCATAGACTTATAAAATCATAGAGCACTTTGGGTCAAAAATTACCTTAAAGTTCATCTTGTTCCAAACCCCTGCCATGGGCAGGGACACCTATTTTGCACCATTCCCATACAGTTCTGCCAACAGGTGGAAATGGAGAATCTGAATTTGTCTGCAACCTATTGCTCATTGATTATCAACACAGTTGGATTATGAAGAAAAGCCCTGGGTTTGGTTGCTCATTCATAAAGTTATAATATTTTGAATTTCAGATGTCAAAAGTTATAATTTTACATCTGTAACTACAATGTACTGCTCTCAGTGGGTTATTATAGACAATTTTCAAAGAGCAAAATCATCTGGTAAGAAAAACTAGAAAAGAAATAATACTTTTCCCCCTTCTCTAGGGCTGTTCTTAGACTCTGGATCAAGGATGAGGACAGAAAAATTTTCTTTCGGGTCTTTGGTTTGTTTGTTTTAATGAGTGGCCAGGACGAGCATTTCACACCAACAGGTACCAACCTATGGATCTAAGTTTTCATTCTGCACCTGTCTTTGCTTTCCTTAGCTCCTGAGCAATTCTTTTCCGAAAGAGATAATTGCAGGTGACAAAAGTCTCACCAGAAGTTGTTCAGTGACAGATGCCAGATATAGCCCGTCACCCCCAAAATGTTTGATGCCATCCAAACGTCTGACTGACGCTGTAAATGTAATGAACGTAACGCTTAAGCTACCAGTGACGGCAATGGGAGAAGGAAATATCCTGTACCTTCTGCTGCTAGAAGTCATGCTCCCCTATCCAGTGGAGTATCCAAAAATGTAATATACACAACCATAGAATACCCTGAGCTGGAAGGCACTCACAAGGATCATCCAGTCCAACTCCTGGCCCCGCACAGGACAACCCCAAATATCTCACCCCGTGCTGAGAGCATTGTCCAAACACTCCTTGAGCTCTAGCAGGACTGGTGCTGTGACCACTGCACTGAGGAGCCTGTTCAGTGCCCCAGCATGCTCTGGGGGAAGAAGTTTTCCCTAATATCCAACCTAAACCTCTCCTGACACAACTTCAGGCCATTCCCTCAGGTCCTGTCACTGATAAAAAAAAATATACTAACACTGTACTGCTTCTTTCATAGGTACATTTCTCCTTCCTGAAATACTCTCAAATTTTCATAGACATATTTTCATGCCAAAAATATTGCTATTATGCCTCACTTGTCCTATAGAGATGATGGGAAGAAAAGCAAATGTTTCATCTCCATATTATGTAGAAATTAATTGAGTGTAAGAAAGTTCTATTGAATCCAGCTAAAAATACCCTGCTTTCAGTTGTCATCCCCAAGTCATATGCTTTTTAGGTTCTCGTGCAAGTGCAGGAGATTAGTACACACCCCATTTAATCTGATCATGATTGCCAGCCATTTTAATTAACCTTTATTGGCATACCTATATTGCCAAGAAAATATACTTTGAGAAGCCCCATTAATAACACTATTATTTGTTAGGCTGAGGGGTTTTTTCTGTTTCACCTATCAAATTCTTTAGACAGACAATAAATCTGTGCAGCCTAGGCTTTACTGGTAGGCTGTTTGTTTTGCTGTGTTTTTTTAACAACACATTTAAAAGCTAATTTTTTGAGAAAAGGATACTTAGGAAAATAATTTCATCCCTACCGTACAGAGAGGAAAATTGAGGCAGAAGTTATGTGGTTTGCCCCTTGCTCTACAGCAGGTCTAAAAAGGGGGTTCAGTCTGGGTGATAGATACCCCAGATAAATCAAATGTTTATTTAAATTTAAATATTTATGAATATTCATTTTATTTTCAAAATTTCAATTTAAATATTTATACCCTCCCACTTTCAGTCCTTCCTTGCCTCCCATCGATACATCCTCCACCTGACTGTGGGTCATACAGGCTAGAGGCAAGGACACGGTCCAGATCCCTTTTATGCTCACTCAGGACCACGACAGCGAAGCCCCTGAAGCACCATGTGACAATGGAGCACTCATGTCCTTGAGTGACACCTCTGCAGCTGATCACCACTGGCCTGAGGACTTTAAACCAGGGAAAAAGTCAAGGTTGAACTGATCCTTGGGTGATCAGTTAATCCTCCCCTCTGTCCTAAGGCAGCCTTCTGTCCTGAGCCCGTCCGCATTTCCTAACCCACAATAATGAGTTCCTGAAGGTGATGTTTTGATGCATTTTCCAAAATCTTCCAGAGATCAGATGTTTTCTTCTTTTCTGCTATTTTTCTTCTTTGGCATTAGACTCTGACTCCATATGTTGCTTCCTTCTACTACGAAGTTATTAAAGAAATCTCAGCAGAACGTCCCCCACTCTTAATTGGATCCCTTCCACTTTCCTTGGGAAGACAGAGCACTAAAGATGATATGTGGCTGATTAGTTGTTCTCAAAGGAGTTTGAATGAACCATCTTTACTATCACCTTGCTCTGCAAAATTACACACATCCCAGCAAGAGCAACATTTGCTGCTCTGCATCCACCATGGATTGCACACTTTAAAGAATTATCCTGGTTTCACTCCTTTTTTTTTTTTTTTTTTTAATTTTTTATAGACCTAGTAGAACGCATGTGTTGAATTGAGATTTCCCATTTGATGCCATTTGAATAATGAACACTGCCCTCCATGCAAGTGAAAATCACAGCTCTGGCCTTATGGGCTACTCCTGAAACAGCCTTGTGAGTGAGAAATCACAGCACATCATAAATCCTATCCAATATTGAAACTCATGCAGAGATAACAAGGTGAGAATGAGTTCTGTTTGTTCTCAGTTATGCTATCACATTTATGGCTGCTTAGCCCTTGAAAAACAAGTAAAACATTTTGTATTTTAACCATGATCTGCAAGACGAAAAAGAAGGCATAATTTAAGAGAGAAATCCCACAGTTACCTTGTTAGATTTTCAGAGTTTTTTAAGTAATGTTACTTAAGAGCTACTGTATTTTTATTTAGCGTGAAACAAAACATGAGGCAAAGTAGTAAAATTTCAAATGGCAGTGAGAGCAAATTTTTGCCTAACTGTAAATGTAGGGAAAATTGCAGATGACGTGGTGGGAACTGAAGAGAAGGAAGCAGTGAGAGTTAACTTTGGACATTTAGTGTTCTAAATTTGTAAATTTAGAGTCCTTTGGACATTTATTTTTCGAAATGTCTTTTGTCAAAATTATTTCTATTTCATCGTTGGTGCTATGAGATTAATCCAATAAATACTAATGGAAAGGTATCATTAGTTTCAAAGAAATTCGAATACCAAATCAGCAGGAGTCCACTCACAAAGCACTGAATAGCCCTAAACACTTCTCCCATACAGATCAGGAGTTGTGTGCCATATGACAAGAGGAAAAACAATGTTATCCTACTGATAAAAAATAGGTTTATTGGAATAAACTAAGCAATACTGCTCCCTAAAGTAGCTTTTTTTTCCTCTGCTCATTGTCAAGCTTATGGCTCAAACCATCCTCAGTTCTCCTCTGCCTGGACACCACCTGAAGAAGCTGTATGTGTTTTATTTCACATGCTTATATTTGCTGCAATTAAATCTACAGAAAATAACCCCACCCATGTTAAATCATTATCCTTCGGGGGATTAATTCACAGGAGTATCATTATGCTTCTTTTATCCCATAATTCTGAGGTTTTCCAAGTCCAGCTTGCCCCTGTCGAAGGGAGATTTCAGGAAAATGCAATGTGGTTCACTCAATATGCTGCAGCTCTGGTGATAAGGAAGTTGCCATCTGATAGTAAAAACTCCTTCTGTCTTCTGCCCCAGAAGCTGTTACCATATGATCATAAACTGCCACTGGACAAGGTGTTATGACATGTCTCGTGCATGTGGGCATTTCATGAATTCTGTAGCACCAAATAAAAGCGATTGTGTTCTTTCAGAGTGGCTTTTGTGGAGTTTGTAGCATCATATTTCTCATTTTACAAACACTGAAAATGGTTTACAGGCAGCAAATGATTTATGCAAGGTCAAATAATGCATAAAAAAGTTAAAACAGGAACAGAATCCAGAATGTCTCGTTGCCGTTGTGGGTTTTGACCACCAGCATGTGTATTTGTATTTGTAAGTTTGAGTGGGAAGACTATCAAGGCCACAGAAGAAGCCAAAAGCTCACAAATTGGTTCACATATCCAATTGCCTCCTTTGAAAATATTATTCTGCAGCCTTGCAGTGGTTGAAGATTCCCAGATCCATATAAGACACTGGATCTGAAGCTCTTTAGCAAGACACTGCATGAAGCGAGACAATTAACCATATGCAGAGCTGGGTAAACACCTGGCTATTTAACTCCTTTTCACATTCTTAATTCCAGCAGAGAAAACGTTTTCCATTGGGCAAGACCAGAAGGACCATTTTGCAATAGCAAGGACTGTTGAAGGGTTTCCTGGATGGACCATCACTCAATTAAAGGACAGCTGTTCACTTGCTCAATTCCCTCTCCTTTCTCCTGCCATTAATTGCTTCATTTTTTGCCAAATACAGATTAAATTTTATGTGTCTGAGGAGTGATAGATGGTGACTTCAAGACAAAAAGCAGATTCAGAAAAGCTTGCTCACAGTGCACAGTGTCCCACCCCATGGATAATTATTGGCCCCACACCAGCAGCCTCACATACAGCAGCCTGAAGAACTTCTCTTCATCTGTTCTGGAGATGACTTTAATGAAGATTTGCTGAAGGGTTGTTTTACTTCTGGGCACACATATCTCTAATTTATTGTTTAAGTAGATAAATAAAGAATAAGACTGAATAACATTTTTTTAGTAATTATAAGTGGAAGAAGAGGGTAACTGAGTCTACAGGGAATCATTGTATTAAACAAGCACACAAAATACCCTTGTTTAATCAACCTTCAGTAATATTATACAAACTGGGAATCAGAATATTCAGAAATTTAGGTCAATTTTCTTGCTTGTTGTCTTAGGTTACAATGTAAGATGTAACCAGAAGTATGTATTCTTTCACCATCTGTTAAAACCAGGTGGGGCAATGTTCTTCATCTGATAACTCCCTCCGGAGAGATATTTTTCTGTTAAGGGGCTATCAAGCCTCACTGCAGGACTCATAAAATTACATCAACCCATTGTGAGATGCTCCGCCCAGGGGGAGGAACCAGGCATTCCCACCTGGATATAATCTGAGGTTTGGAACACCTCACTCAGCCCTTGTGTGCTGGATTCCCAGAAGACAAGAGCTACATAACCACCACTGGACCTTCAGAGGAGGACCAGACCCTTCTACAGGATCACCACTTCAACAGAACCACTTCAAAGAGGACTGCAGCCACCACCCTGCCCGGCAGGCTGTCAGGTCGTATCCTGACTGGCAGGTTAAGCCAGTGTGTCTGTATTATTGCCTTGTTACATATACTAGTAAAGAACTGTTATTTCTGTTTCTCACATCTTTGCCTGAAAGCCCCTTAATTTCAAAATTATAATAATTTGGAGGGAAGGGGGTTACATTTTCCATTCCAAGGGACGCTCCTGCCTTCCTTAGCAGACACCTGTCCTTCAAGCCAGGACACTTATTCCTCCTGATATGTCACATTTTTTTTATCTGCTATAGCAGGTCTCCGTAAAAGTAAGGAAAGAAACTTCCTGAAGAGACATTTTTTCACAGCAGTCAGGTCCAGAAATGTCATACACAATGGGATAAGTGCTGATATAAAGGAAAATCCTACCAAAGGTATTTTTGCAGAGAAAAAAAGATGTTTATATACACACACACAAATATATATATATATATACACACACACGCGCACACACACACATGGCTGGTGGATGGTGTGTATACGACACCAAACAGCCAGGAGTAATTCAAGCAGAGATTAAATGAGATCTCAGCAGCTAAGCAGGACCAGCTCCTACAAGCAATTTGACTTGGCCCAAAATTAAAGTCATGTAGCCTTGGGCAAGGCATGGTCACAGTTTTCATGGAGTTGACCACTGGAAACATGTTGTTATGTTGATTTTCACAGCAGATGCCTGGCAGAAGCATTAAGATGGGACAAAAATATTCCGTAGTTCTATTTTGTGTGTCACCTGAAAGAAGATACCAGCACATTGATCCTGAGGTTCCATTCCCATCAGTGCTCCTCTGTGGCTGGTGGATGGTGCTCTCACCTGGCAGCAGGAGCCCAGCAGGACATCCCTCCTTCCTGGGAGCCCCCACAGGTGTGTGCTGACAAGAACCTTGGCCACTGTCACGTTCTGAGTCCCTGCCCAGGCTGGGGTGGGAGCCTGGGGCTGGTTCCACTCTAAAAGTCTGCATGAGGCCTGGTGATAATTCCACAGTGCAGTATTCAGTTCAGTTTAGGATTATTCAAAGAGCTAATTTTAGTTAAAATACCAACAGAGAAGGGCAGGAGTGGCACAGAAAGAAATTACTATTTTTCATATTTTCCATGCATACTAATGAATTATTTTAATTAAATCCAGATAAACTCCCAAACACAAGTGTTGTGCTTCAAAACCTTTTATTTCAGAAGTGGTGACATGAATCCCTTTGATTTCCTCATCTCCTCCCCTTCCCCTGCTACCAAGCTGAAACAATTAGATTAATTCACTGTGAATTTGTGATTAGTTTCGCTAATTCTGAAACCCCATTACTTTCTTGACAAAAAAAAAGCTTTTCAGCTACTCATCAAATTCTACTGCAGAGCTGTGGGATGGCAAACCACACCACAAAGGTGCACAATTTATTAGAAATGCTGGATCAGCAAGACAAGAACCAATATAATAGACCAGCATATTGGCCTGGCTACGTCTGAATTGTCAAAGCAGTTCCTGCTCATTGAAACACTGCAAATATTTAAATATTCTCCTGCAGCCGCCACTTGGCCATGGCTGATCTGGAAGACTTGGGGCATCAAATTAAACTTATCACAGGTGGGTTCAGGGTAACAAGTTCCCATAGGTGACATACTGTCTGCGTGTCATAACAACGTGAAATGTTTCTTTATGAAGAACTTATTGGTATTCTTGACATAACTTAGAAGTCTGTAGCTTTTTATTTAGTCTCAATCGATGCCCATTTCTCAAAAATCTTCAGTTATATCAAAGTCCCCTTGGTTACCCTATCAAGACACACAGTCTGCAACAAAATCATCCCCCCTGCCGCATCCAGGGGCTGATAAAAAGTTTTCTGTGATCTCCACTCTTCCAGCTTCAAGAAATGGGCGATTAAAAGATAAAGACCTCCAGAACACAAAGGAGGGAGGCAAATGATGGTATCACTCATAATTTCTACTCTCTCACCAAAAAAAATGACACCCCCTGCATATCATCAATTAAAACAGTACAAATACAGATTCTTATCCACAAACATTAAGACCTTTACTTAGATGTCAGAGATTTCTATGATTGCCAAAACTCTTTCAGATCATGGCAAGCAAGACAAGTCATTCAGTTTGGCTAAGAGTATGGAATTCTGGACGACTTACAAAGACTGCTGTTACCGGAAAGCAGATGCCAAAACCCTAGATTCTTTTATGGGAAACTCTTTCCCAGCAGGAAATTATTTCCCACCCAGCACTAAGAAGATTTTGAGATTTCTTTCCCATGTATAAAACTGACCCTACGACAGCAAGGGTTCCTTGTCTTCTGCCCACAGAAGAAGAAGGTAAAGCAATAAAAACAACAGTAAGTTCATATGGAACCAGGTTTTTCTCAAGAGCCAGGCACTTCTCTCAATCCCCAAAAGGGAATGCCAGCTCAGAAAAGATTATAGGAATGCAAAAATTTTCAATTTTTTTCCCCCCCAAAAATCCTAGAGGATTTATCTAGGACCAGAAGGAATCGCATACCTGGAGTTCTTCAGCCCCTTTAACGCTGACCCTTTGTTGTGCTTGGAGCTGAAGAGGTTGACTCCATTTCACCTGGCTGTGAAATAATTCAGCACTAAATCCTAGTTGCTTTCTAGTAGTGCTGATTCTGAATCTGGCAGAGCACCAAGGTCTAAGGAAAGAATAAGGGAACAAATGATAACCTGGAGGGACTCTGGACATAAAAAGCCACACAATACATTATTGTTATTGCTGTTAATATTCGTGGCTATCACAGTGCCCTGAAATCCAAGGGCTGGACCATGATCCCAGCACTCTAAATACTAGTTTCTACAATTAAAAAGGTAAAAGACTACTAACTTCTCTGTAGGGAGAATAGACGCTTGTTTATTCCTTAGGGGTCATTTTCTTTTTGTTAGTAAAGTCTGATAAAGACTGATAAACCACCAGCATCTTAATTTGGGATGGATGGAGTGCTGAACCTTTTTCCCATTGTCAGAAGCTGCAGGGAATCCATTTTCATGTCAATGCAATGAGACCCCAAGTCCCAGTTGGTTTCTCTGTGTTCCTGTTCTCCGGAAGATTTCAGCTTTACAGCTCAGGAAACTGAGATATAGAAAGGAATTACCTGTCCAAGGTTACAGGGCAGGTTGTGGCAGAAACAGGAATAGAAACTGTAGGTGGCAAGGCACATCACCTTTCCTAAGGAACAGAGCAAAGTATCTTTTCATTCTCCAGCTTTGCCTAATGTATCTATTACAGAGCAAATGCAAGGTAAAATGTCCTTTTAATTCAAGCTCTTTGTTTTCTTTTTCTGAATTCAGAAGAAAAGACAACTTTGTTAGATGTCATTGTTAGTTATAGGAAATACTTTGGATTTCTTTTATTCAAAAGGTAGAGAGGAATCAAAACAGTTCTATCTAATTACTGCTGTAATTTTGCTTTCTTAGTGCAGAAAAGCAGTTTATCATGTTGATGGGGAAGGAATTTATAAACCTATTTGTTGTACTTGGAATAAAAAAATATATCACTTAGAAATTAAACTGAAAGAAAAGTTCTGAATTCTTAAAATTGTGCAAAAGCCTGATATATAATGGGAAATAATTAATTGTTTCTAGATTTCAATAATGGCATTCCCGCTTTTCCATGCAAATGAATACTGAAGGAAGAGTATGTCATCAAAGTGTAATCAAAGCTGGCTTGTTTTGTGAGTGATTGACAGGGACAGAAGCAGAACTTGGGTTTTTCAATCATCTCACACTAATACTTCAGTGAGACACTGAAGTGCACTGCATTAACAAAGCTAATACTCCCCCAGAAATTATATAAATGCAAATACACAACGCATCTCTCATTTCATTCCATTAATACGAGCTCAATACATCACCACGAAAGTAAAAGTGTGAGTAATCTGAAGTGCACTGCCACAAATTAACACAGTGGGACAGGAAATACAAATTACATAATGCATTTGTGCCACCTGAGTAGTGTTTAACACTCCGTTGGTGGGGGATGATCGACTGAGCAGGGATGTAGGAAGCACATGGGCTAATCAGAACCCTTATTAGCTGCACACAGGAGTAACTGGGGAGGGAAATCAATACCACCTCAGCAGCAGGATGGGGGCAGTGAACCTTCGTCTGCAAATCCTCAGTCGTGGCAATTGAGGTTTCTCCTGCAGCTGGTGCCTATTGAAATAGAAGGGACTAAAATCACAGTAAAGATTTATAGGGCGAGGATGCACAACGAGGTTTTTGTTCTGGTTTTGCCCAGAATGAAGATTATTGAGCCTCAAGTAATGATTAAAGCAAACTGAGCAGGCTATATCACGAGGACAGTTAATTTTCTCTTATTAAATGGAAAGAATGAGACACAAAAAGGACCAGAAGATTCAAGGAACAAAGCTGGTCAACCAGTTGATACAGTCTTGCCTGGGCTGGTCTAAATTAAAGGCATTAACAGGTAAAGATGAAGATACCTTCAAGAACCTACTATAGACTGGAAAAGGAGACACATGATAGAAATTCATACCCTGATTGTGCTGCTTTAAGCATGGAGAGTTCATCACTGGAATTTGTATTAAATTCTGAGCCTCTCTATGGAAAGCCACAGGAACGGTCAAAATTTACTTTGACCCATCACTGACCCATGGTGAGTAAGAATTAGAATTACAGAATTAGAGGTAAAACGACTTAACATCTGTTTGAAAGGCCTTGTGCTTCAGAGACCAATGCTTGCCCTGTATCATATTTTTTCTCTGGATTAGAGGATTTATTGTTTGTATTACTCACTCTTTTTTCTTGGTCCCACTGTGTTTTTTAAAGAGCAGACAACTGAGCAGCTTGTCCTCATCGGAAAACCAGACCATGGTATTACAAAGCTTAATTCTTCTCCCATGATGCATAATTAAAAGATGACCCATCAATAGTAACCTCCATTTTATTTTAAATAACTTTTTTATTAACTACCTTTGATTTAGAAGCTGGGTTGATTATAATCATTACATTGTCTTAATATTAATGAAGTGAATACTCCTGGTTTATTTTATTTGTCACAGACCATATCTGAAGGGAAAGGCAGATATGTCATTGGAAGTTCTTATATACCGGACTCCTCAATTCAAAATCAATCAGTTTTTAGTTCCACATTTTTTATTTCACTTAGAATATTCACAAGGTCATATTTCCAGTATTTAGGGTAGATGCTATCTTTCTCCTACATTACATGATGAAGTGGAATATTGGAGGTGGAATAATATATTTTTAACAGGATAGGCACAATCTCTAGGCCAAAAAGAAGAAAAAGAAAATCTAACTGTATGCAAATGTGATCCGTATTCTTAAACTCCACAGTTGTAGAACTGCCTTTGGGCAGGGGACTTTCATGTTGCAGTTCACAGGCCATAGGTCCATAAGCTGTCAGTTCATTTTATACATCAATTACCCATTCTAACTATGTACAGAATGTTGTGAACTCCTGTATATTCATCCTACATTGACCACGGAGCTGTGCAGACACATTACAGTATGCTCTTTTTTTGTCCTTTACTTGAAAAGTGCACACAAATCCTACAGAAAACAGGAAATGCTCAACAAAGTACAAAATTTTCAGCTATTCTCCCATTTACTTTCAACGGGAATAAAGCACGTCACTTGCCATACCTGAAGACACAGAAATTCACATTTATATAATGCTTAAATATCTATAATTTTATACCCTAAATACCTCACGTCCTTTGAGGGTATACCCTTCCTGCTTTTTCCAAGGTGGAGGTCTGTAAAAATGCCAAAAGATCAGGTGAAAAATCACACGCCTTGCTAAAAATAAATATTTTACTGCATTACATGATACTATACTAATTCATCATGAACTGCCAAAACTGACAGTTTCAGATTGCAGAAACAATATCTTTTGTTCTCTAATTTTTAAAACCGAAGAACAGCTTGATGTATAACTGGAAGCTGGAAGAAAAAGATTGAAGGCAAATTTTCTATTAGTTTTGCGCGAGATGGGAATGTTCTGGCAAAAAAATAAAAAAGGTGTCTGATATTGTAACACAGTATGAAATTTCACATTTTGAATACTTTTGGCAACTCTTCTAATCTCTGGTATGAAAATATTTGTTAGAAATCTTAGCATCCCATGAGAATATTTGTCATTGCGAAGTTAAGGGTGTGACTATTTTTGACTGAATGGTTTTTGTGCTATGGAGAACTGTGAAAAAGGAGATGCACTCCTGTTACTCAGACACCAGTGATCTGAGGGCTCCACTTTCCTAGAGGCTTTGCAAGAGGGGCAATAGAATTTTTACTCGTATGTTGAGGGGAATCAATCAAGGAAATTTACTTAATAGCCTCATGAAACGCACAATTTAGAATTCATTTTCTTGATGGGAGAGGATGGATGGGTGTTCAAAAAACACTGCTGCATTTGCAAGAAGTGATTTGTCTTTCTGCAACTGCAAAGATGATTTTGTCATAACGCGTTTTTGTGTTTTGCTTTGGACACACGTATCCTCTCGAGACCAATAAACGCATGAAGTGAAAAAGAAAATTAACAGAAAAGTCCGATAAAGTTGGGTATAAATTCCTGGTCAAGGGTCTAATAAGTATTTTGAAGGTTAGATTAATTTAAATCTTATGAATTTCTGATGAACTGCTTAATTAAAATCAACTTTTCATTTTCTTTGAGAAGTTGAATTCTGAGTTTTTAACCCAATAGAGCCAATTTTGTACCTTCACATATTTTCGTCTCAGTTTTTATCTGAGTAAAAAGTATTAGACTTTCATTATGATTTTTTTTCAAATTATCTAAGAAAATGTTTCTTTAAAGCTTAATATTCTACTTAAATAGGTTAATATAATTTTATTTTTAAAAGTCCAAAACCAAAGGAAACCATAATGTGTCACTTAAATTATCATTATAAAAACCTGTTACCAACACAGTTCCAGCTGCAATTCAGTAAAAAGTGATTTTTTAACTCTCAGATATGAAAAAAAAAGTTTCAAATTAAACTTTTTTTCTTTAAAAAAGAAGAAAAATCTGAAAGATCAAGGTTCTATTTTCTTAATTTAGACACATCAAAATGTGTAAAGATTAAATGATGTGACAGAAACTGTGCAAGGAAAGCGATTGTGAATTTAAGTAAAAAAAATTGTCTTAAATTTTCACTTTAATAGATATAATTTAACATGTCAAATTCAAGAAAGTAGGTATGCATAATGCAAGTTCATTAAAGCATGTACATGCTCAAGTTTGGTCTATATATTGGTGAAATTTAATCTCAAATTTTAAATTAGATTAGATTTAGTCAAAGATTTCTGTAAATCCCTTTATTAATCTCACAGCTTCCTGGGATAGGCACATTTCACAATTCAGGGTGTGGGCATAAAACATAGGAAGGGCAGTTTTGCTCTACTGTCTTGTTGTGTTTTCAGCCATTTCGGCTGAATTCCTGCTGATTTTGGCTGCTTTATCCACGAGGAAGATCGAAACAAAGGTCTGTGACTCTGAGATCCTTCACTGTGAAGAGATTTCCCATGAAGGTGTTACAGACTCAGCTGAGATCTGTGGGTCACAGCTCCATTCTCTGATGTGTTCTCAAACTCAGGAAGCTTTTTTTGGGTGTGATGCTGACTACAGGAAACCTTATCTACCTCGAGCTCCTGCTCCAGGCCTCCTCCTGTCCAGCATGGGTTAGATGGATGCACACTGAGCAGACTCTAGAAGGGGGTCAGGGTGCTGGGCTTTGTATGAGACAGATCCATCCCTTTTCTGACCATAAAACTCTTCACTTATGGCCCACCTGGAGCCACTTTCGGAGAAAACAATTAAAATTTACCTCCAGCATCAAACCAATGATGCAGCAGCAAAGATTTATGGAGACAAAGGTAAGAGGTGTGTGGGGAGGGGGCAGAAGAAAAATAAAAGAATTAGGAATGAATAATCTAATTATCCTCAGATCAAATCCCAAACCTCTCTCTTTCCCTCTTTCTCTGACATACCGTCTACCTTTTCTTTATTCCTGTGGCCAGTGACATGTTCTTCCCCTGCGCACTCCATGTGCTCAAGTTGCTGTATCAGGAAACAGCCTTTCCTTGGCAAAGTGTTCTGGTTTTTATGTCCAATCCTTTTCTTAAATCTCCCTGGGGTTCCATTTAGATTAAAATCCTCCTTTCTCCCACCAAACACTATTGATCCTTAATTTATTTAGGAGGCAGTTTCAGCACTCCTTCTTCCAGATATTGACTGCCCTTACTGCCTTGGAAATGATAATGGCCCCTCAGAAAAATAGGTGCTATCTTTTGCACTTGAGCAGGCATTAGAAAAATATTAACAGCTCTCCCCCACTCGGGCAGACAAGGAGTAAATCTCCTTGGGGAATTTTTTTCTGTACACTGAACCTTGTATCTCATATTAATGTGCAAAGTCCTAATGATACATCAACAGAATTGATGCTTGTAGCTCATTAGCGGCTGTTGGTTGAGACAGAAGCGAAAGCAAAAAGATAAAATAGGTCTTAGCAAAGTTGACTAAACAGTCTTCTGAAGGAAAATGAAAGAAGCCAGGTCTCTCAGTTCTTCACATCGGGACCTGTGCAAAAGCTGTAACAATTGCCATGTTAGCATTTGTCTGTCTGAGGTGTCTGCCCAGACTCTGCCTCACAAGGCATAAGTCCATTATCCTAAAAAAGAGCTCACGAGAGAACAGTAACACCTTCAGGTTTGCATGTTCTGTCAGAAAGCTTAATTACATCCTACCGTGGTTATGACAGACTCCCTCTCATGTATCATGTGGTGGAATGCGAGTCACCCATTTGATAGCACTCCTAAACCTGGAAACACTCCCTAAAACAACCTCAAAGAATGATCAGAAAACTTAAGTTGCATCACAGCTGACGGCAAGTGACTGTGGAGCTGTATGACCCTGGAAATATTTAAAGGAGAGGAAATGTGTGTTATTCAACTGCTGGGTGAAGAAAAAATCGCATTTCAAAAAAATAACAGCTCTGCAGAATTGTCTGTCTACATTCTATATGCCCCTTTTCTAAACCAGTGACTGTGATCTCATTAATGAGTGTTAATGAACTACATCTCACGCAATTTCCACGTTCCCTGGACTTATGGATGAAGAATTGATTGAGGCAGAGAGAAGCCAGAAGTGTCCCCACCCCATGGCACAGAGAAGGACTTGGGTGTCTGAATGCATTGGCCATCTTTTCTGGATTCTCTGTATTTGCACACACCAGAAAACAGACACCCTGACCTTTCAAAAAATACATCATGAAAATTTCCTCGGCGTTTTCACTTTGCCTTAAATGAAAGGCAACTTCTCTCCATGACAAACTCTGCTGGGTAATTACATTTGCTACAAAAGGTGTTTGTTCTCACCTATTGTTCCATGTGTTTATTAAAATAAATCAGGCCTAATGCAGTCACGTCTCAGACTGAATTCATCTCCTGGCAAAAGATTTCATTTCCAGTTTAGACTTTCACTAAACAAGGGTGTGGACTTCAATGCATAAAAGCAACATAGATGGAGTCTGACACCAAAAATGATTATTAAGGTAATAGGCATCATGCTCCATTAATTTTAATATATTTATTAGTAGCAACTATTGCAGCCTTTGCATAATAATTTTGGAAAGTAATAAATGTGCTAATATTTGGCTTGCAAAAGTAAAGCATTTATTTCTAATTGTTACTGTTTCCTGATCAAGTACTCGCCAGAAACCGTCTTCCTTTAACTCACATATCCTCTGACTGCCCCGCTGCTCTCCAGAAGGAAGAAAATAAATTCTTTCTTATGTGCATGGTGCCTCCTCCTTCTCTACATAAATCTGAAGGAATTTCTTATCCTCCATCGGAAAGAAAACTGAACATAAGCAAGAAAATGTGGTCCTTTTAAAACTCCATGTCTTTGTAAATATTCATTACAGATACAGGCCAATACCTAGAAGATCTCTTGCTACTCATTTCAGATCACCCACGTTTGATTCAGTTGCCCAATTAAAACACTTATGATTGCTGACTCGCCCATCTCAGTGACTGAGAAAATGAGGGCTTATATTTATATTCTGAATTTGCTAAGGCAAATATGAAATCAGGAGGCAGAAATTCCTTTCATCTGTGCAAGAAAAACACAAGAAGAAAAAACCTACCTGTCCTGCAGCTTCTGGTCCATCTAGTCTATCTTGGACTTGATCTTAAAGCTCTTTTCCAGCCTTAATGATTCTATCTTCCCAATCAACAACCATTACATAAAAAGAAAAACAACAACAAAGAAACAAAACCCCAATAATCTGATATTTTTGCCAGCATGCAAAAAAAAAGGTACATGACCCAAGGAGCTTTTGGTCATGTTTGGAATCACGTTGAGGTAGAGCAGGAACAAGATTTAAATCCATGCAAAATCAGTGAGAAAAGGTTTTTCAGCCCTGGCAGTAGGGCCTTTCGGGTAATACTGAGTCTTTCACCACTGGGATTTAACTGCTGTGGCATGTTCCTTATTCAAGAGAATAAAGGTGCTGAGCTCCTGCTGAGGCTGGGGAAGTGGCACAAACCTCAGCACCCAAACTGTCTGAGCTGGGGGATGTGCTGCCAGCAATGCTGTGACCTGTCTGCTTCCTGGGATCATAAAACATCCTTGGGCTTCCAGTAAATCAAAGGTGCTGAGGGAGCCAGGAGGAGAGAGGAAGAGGAAGGACTGAGCAAAACCCAGATGCTCCAAATGTGATTTATTGGTTTAGAAAGGAAAAAGGCATCAGCTTGAAAGGAAGAAGTGCAGATATCAGGAATAACCTACAAGTTTCTATCGTGTTCAGACCCAGGCAGGATCAGTCACCTGTGAATATCCCAGCCATGGCATCAGGATTACGGCAGAGCAGCACTCAGGGCCTGCAGGATAATGCAGATTCCTCACTATGGAGTGAGGAGCCACAGGACACGTAAGTGTGAAATAAGATGAGAAACAAGAGAGGGAAGCACCAAGCTGATCAAACTCCACGAGTGATTATACATGGGAGGAGAAGGAGAAGGGCAGATGTTGAAGGGGCTTGGGCAAAGTGAAAGTACTGCAAAGGGACAAAATAGCCTTCCCACAGTCTCTGTTCCAGATTCCTCACTTCTAAAATCTAGAAACATTTCAACAATAACAGTGTGAAGATCCAGCATATGTGGGAAAATTTAGGAGTTTAATGACAGAAACAATTTTAAGGTA
The DNA here is from genome assembly GCA_013398855.1 of Mohoua ochrocephala. Lineage (NCBI taxonomy): Eukaryota > Metazoa > Chordata > Aves > Passeriformes > Acanthizidae > Mohoua > Mohoua ochrocephala. Next base: position 93,319 of record VZTA01009497.1, read on the forward strand.
ATTTTTTTACAAATTATCTGTCTTGCAGAATGCAGCTTTAAGACACTGACCAGGCAGAAAACTCAAAGTAGGACTTGTCAGCCGTAGCTTTGATCTTATAGCTACAGGCTGCTATTTTGCCCCGAATATATAATTTAATCCCAGGTTTTAAAGCTTAAACCTAAGTGAGGTTTCCCACTGGAATTAGATGTTTGTTCAATACCTTTGAAGGTATTTCTGTTTTAACTGGAAATTGGAGGATGAAGGTGATGTCCTATGTCCCATGAATTCTGAGGATAACTACACTAAAGATTACAAATAAAACCATGTAGTACAACAGTGGGTTACAAGGAAGAACTGCGACAAAATGTATTTTTCAAACTCTCCCTTGTGTTTCCAGCAGAAAGCAGGCATTATTCTTCAGACTCCGGGTAAGAGACTGAATTCCAAAAATGAAGAGGCAATCTGCAGCCCCACGCTGAGCAGAGAGCCCTATCTGAACTGCAGCGTGCAGCGGGGACTTAAGAAGAACACACAGTCCAGTCGATGATAAAATGTTTGTTGCTACCTCCCTGGAAGTTGTAGAAAATCAATATCCCCATCAGTACCAGGTCCACTGGCTCTAACAGGCTCAGCTTTGCAGCAGGCTTGGATTTCCTACATTCAGTCTGCAGCCCGAGCAGGGAGGGAAATGCGTGCGTGTGTGTCGGCGCCTTGTGTGTGTGCTTGTGAGGGAGAGGGATGTGCAGCGAGCTGGAAACCAATTAAATTGTAGTGTTAGATAGGTGATGAAAAGGGCTCTGTAAAAGCAGGATAGTGCCAGAAGCTGGAGTTTATAAAGCACCTAGTATCCAGTGAATAATAACATTAAACATGTTCTAAACTAATTTATTTGTAGGGAGAATTGGAGTAAGAAAAGCAAAGCTTAAACAAAATGTCAAGTTCAAGCAACAAACCTGGAGGAAAAAATGAAAGAATGTCAGATCTGATGCTTAGAAATATGGCCAATATTACAAAAGAGCAGTTAATAATGAAAGGCTTGAGGATTACCAACACCGACTGCCAAACCTCACAGAAAATAACCCTAAAATGTTAAGTGGTTTTGATAAGGACTCTCACTGAGGGGAAGGGAAGGAGGTGGAGGGAAAGCGTGAGTCATACAGCCAATTTGCCAAACCTCTTGCATTTATCATCAGTATCCTCAAAGGATACTCTGAGCCTCAAATCCAGTGTGGCCTTTGGGCAGCTGCCGATGGAAATGTGGCGCGGTCGGCCTGGAACCCCAACTGACCCCCCCGTGCCCTTTGTGCTGCTGCACCTTCACTTCACCCTTGTTCAGGGAGGGAACTGCAACTCCTGCTGCCTCCCAGCTGGTGATGTGGGAGGAAATAGAGGCATAAGGAGAGAGTTCAGATGGAGTTCATCTGCCTGGGGTGACAACTTGAACAGTCCAACCTGGGGGCCACCAATGGAAATGTCAACGGAGACATCAGTGCAGTCACCCCCAGAGGCTGAATGGGGTTATAGAAAAGCCAATTTCTCTTGCTTTTCATGTTTTCTCTCTCTTCCTTGTGCACCTTCTGCTCTCTTAGCTTGCTCTGATCTCCACCTCCCCTTCCCCAGCTGTAGCCCAGTGTAACTCTGACACCAGGAGAGCTGCAGCACCAGTCTCAGGGAGCAACTTTGCCTCTCAGACTTCTAAACCCATCAGATGGGTCAGGCATGTCCACCACTTAATTTTCTAAAGAATAAATAAAATAAGACTCTTAATATTGCCCCAGCCTTACAGGATGAGGAGAAGGGAAGAAGAAAGTTTTCCTCAGCATGTTCAATCTTCACCCTGTTGAAAACAGGATGCTCGGGGGAAATATTTAAAAACAGCTTCCAGCCCTGATCTGCCTCTGGCAAGAAGCTGAATAAAAAACTGAACCAGCACAGTCTCCCTAAGCAAGGTTTGAGTATTTAAAAAAAAAGGCAAAAAGCTAAACATCCCCTTAAACATATGTACAGCCACATCTCCATGTTTAGGTAGAACATACAGAGCTCTGCACACGAGGGAATCTCTGGGAATTACTGAAGAGTTTTGCCATTAGAACAATTATTTGGAAGCAAAGCCATATTTATGCACATGATAAAATCAAGGCAATAAAGAGTTCTCTGTATAGGGAGTAAATGGAGCTGTAAGCAAACCAGTTGGAAGCTTGTTTTTATATAGCCAGACTAATTAGCACTGGTTTCAATTTTTGAGTAAAGAAATAGTTAGGAAAAGATAAGTCAGCATCCTTAATTAGCATTCTGCATCAAGTGGCAAAGACAAGTGCAGTGGGTTGACACTGGTCATTCTGAAATACAGGAATAGGAAAAAAACTGCTTGCTATGAACATCCAATTTCACCTGTTGCAATCCCATTATTTCCTACAGGATTGCACTGTCAAAGAAATAGAGTTAAGCACTGAATTAAGCTCAAAGATATTGGCAAAATTGGGTGAAACTGTACACAATATTGAAGCATTACCCTCTCCAGTTTTTTTGTAAATATCAACAAATATTTAACCTTTTTAGCAGCTTTTTCTTTCTTTCTCTCTTTCTCTCTCTCTCTTTCTTTCTCTCTTTCTCTCTTTCCATTGTGTTATGGCTTCTGTGTTGACAGAGCTGGTTTGAAATCAAAGCTCCACTGATTTTAATTGGTTCTATTCTAGTATTGATAACTGTTACCTGCTGTGTGAGGTAAATCACGGCCACTGAAATCAGCCAGATAAAAACCCAAATCCTTCAAACAGAGAGAAATTAAAAAGAGAAATTGCCTGTAGTGTTCCAGCATTAGTGAAATGAGGATCAGGTGTCCAAGCTTAAATTTGGAGCACTTGCAATCAATAAAGGTGCTTCAGATTTGTGCCCGCATGAGAGCAGCATTGCTTTATTAGATGAGAACAGGCTTAAGGAATTGCCATATTCATGGGTCCTGACGTGGTTTCACTGGAGGATCTTCCTCATAATGCTGAACAGAAGCAATTAAAAGTGGCAATGGCAGGTAATAACTGCAAAACACCTTTGGAAGTTCTTGTCTTTTCAGGATATCTTAGTAGCAGCGTTCCCATTGGGATGTCTGTTTAGACATCCTTTATGGATTAAAGGCATAAACAAAACCATTTCACTCCCACAGGTTTGCAAACTGAATACCTGTCAGCCTTAATGTGAAAATACAGGAACAGAGAAAAAAATTCCTTCTAAGCATAACAGAAATCCAGTTGGTAGCTCACCATTCAGCAACAGCTACCCCATTCTGTATCTCTCAGCAAGAAAGATGGGACTCAACAGGATTTCACCAAATTTATTATAATGGTAGAATTATTGGAATAAGTCTACCAGAACACCTGAAGGGACTGATGGAGTATAAATACCATTTCCATTAGGAAATAGGTATGAGTCAAGCTCACCTGCCAGCCAAAAAGCTCTCATATCTGCCTGGGATTTAGCTATGCCTGGTGCCTCCTGTTTGATTTTTCTGACAGTCAGGATCATTTCTCATTGCACAAGACACAGGCTCCTTTTCCTTCTCCTTTTCCTTNCTTTCATTTTTCCTTCCTTTCCTTTTTCCTTCCTTTCCTTTTTCCTTCCTTTCCTTTTTCCTTCCTTTCCTTTTTCCTTCCTTTCCTTTTTCCTTCCTTTCCTTTTTCCTTCCTTTCCTTTTTCCTTCCTTTCCTTTTTCCTTCCTTTCCTTTTTCCTTCCTTTCCTTTTTCCTTCCTTTCCTTTTTCCTTTCCTTTTTCCTTTTTTTTTTTCTTTTTCTTTTGAAATGAGTACGTAGGTTATTTTTCATGCATGGTAAGGAATAATGCAGTCATCTGTCTGTGGAAAGAAAAGCATAATTCACGCAATTTGACTGATCATCACTTCAATACAGTTGGTATAGACTGCTGTAAGAGGCTGCCAAATTGCTGTTTCTTCATCAGCCCCCTTTTGCATAAAGGGTAACACAGGAAAATAATTCAGTGGGGCTTCTCTTTAGCTGTAAAATGTTCTCAAGCCAGTCTTCCCTTCCTCTCTCTTACACACAGATAACTAATTTAATAAAGCACCACAAAGCGCAACAGAATAGAATGGGGGAGAACTAATTTTGAAAAGAAGTGCCTTTTGAGAATTTTTCAATGCTAAGACAATCTAAAGATCCAATGCACAAAAGCTGTTTGAAATGTTATCTGGATAGTTAACCCCAAGGTCTCAAGAACTCATTGATAACTGAAAATTTCTCCTGAATACAAAACAAACAAAATCGAAACAAAACGCACAAGGAGAGCTGTTGCAGTCTGTTGTTGAAAAATCAATTTTTGCAGTCTGTTGTTGAAATGAAAAATGAGAAGACTGTCTGGGGCAACTCTTAAATCTTCTCTACATCCCTGCACTCCAGGAGACTTCCCTATCCTGCAGGAAAAAGTGAGTTCTGTATTTCCAAATGTATCATTGCATCCAAAATAGATCAGAATATATTCTGGTGAACCGTGATCATTTTTCCCGGCATCTCAGATCATGCCAACATTGTTTACACCCCAGCAGTCTGTCGGCTGTACTCATGGTTTGACAAGATCTAAGTTGTTGGGTATTCCTCATGGGTTGGAGCCCATGAGGAATAATTTCTTTAATGACATCTCCTGATTAAGAACTTAATTTGAGATCTGTCTGTTACAAAGTTATTAATCCACCTAATGTTCTTTGTTCATTCTATGTACGGAAAGTTTCTTTTATTCAAATGACAGCCAGTCATACATCAAATGCTCTGAGAAAGCCAAAGTTTCTCTATCACAAACAGACCTTTTTGGCTAGACCTGAAATTCTGTCAAATAAAGCATGCTCCTGTTTTACAAAAACTCCTTTGAAACTATGCTGACATTAATCTTATGGGGTTTTTTACTTCTTTGCTGCTGGTGTCTGCCTCCATATTTTACTGGTTATGCTACTTTATCTAGAATAAATCAACTGATTGATGCAGTATATTTCCCCATATAATTCATTTTAGCCCTTTTCAATACTGACATCAGTAATCTTCCAAACTCTGGAATTGAGACTTGGTTACTAACAAACATTCATGATTCAGAGGGCTCTTTGGCTAACTCCCTTAATGCTTATTATACATTACCTCGGTTTGCGAATTTTTTGAGATTTGCCATTTTTCTTTCCATCCTGAAGACCAGGAAAGCTTGACCATCTGTTACAGCAGGGATAGGCAGCCCGTAGATGGCACGGGATGAGGGATCTGCAGCCTATGTTTCATTTTCACACTGTTTAGGGTGGTGTCAGTAGGTGCCTGTCATTAGTGACCAACTCTCCACTCTCCCTTCATGAGCAGTGCCAGCTGTTTTCCCACTTCCACTTCTCGAGCTTTGCCTGGACAGGTTCTCCCCCTTCCCAAACCGAGCAATAACCTGCCCTTGCCATCACCATTTGCAGGTCATTTGCATCTGACAGAAGCTGCTGCCCCATCAGTTGTCTTAATTTTCTTCACAAACACGAGCAGTCCTCTCCTTCCTGTGAACTCCAGACATGGGGAAAGGCAAATCTGGTCTTCAAATGTCCTGTATCATAGTTTTTAATGGTAATGCCTGTTGCAGTTCCCCACTTCCTTTGGTTTCATTTGTAGCATTTCCTACATTTTATTGTTGGCCACAAATTCTTTGCACAGAACAAACCTGACCAGGCAGTAATCATGGGTTGGTTGCAGAGTTGCTGTATTTGAAATTAGTGATTAAATTTTTACTGAGAATATAAAATGTTCCCTTGCTACAGATTTTGCTGTATTTCTGATGTTTTGAAATCTAAGTGGGTTTTGTCACTATGTCAAATTAAAACTCCTCAGCTAAAATCGCTCAGTGTGACACAATTTTTGATGTAGCTGAGGCTATTCCTTATTGAGAATAGGGAGTCTGCAATAAATTCCTGCCCAGCAATTTCATTATATACAACTTTAATGAATTAGTATTTAGAGTCCTGTAACTCTCAGTGGCCTGTGATTTATGAGCATCCAATACTGACCCCAGCAATTTTCCTTGCATTCTGATTTTTAACAATCACCAGCTCCATCAGATTTCCTTTCTGAGTATACTGTTGGCAACAATGCACACGGGCTCATTCTTGACAGGCAATTTGGGGTTCTTTTTCACACATAAAGGATTTCCAGCTTAGATTTCATGCCTGAGAATTCAGACATGACTGGCCTCTTTTAGCCTTCTCTGTCTTGTTTGTTTACAGGTCTCTTGACTAGGGAGAGATTTAAATGACCACATTTGTACAATCTACTCTCTCTGTGCTTGACCTAATAGGCCTCGGTCAAAACTATCCATCTGGTGCCATTTAAACACTCCTTTTTTGGTATCTCCTGACTCCTTTCCTCCCTATACTGCAGGATAATAGGTTTTCTGGGAAATTCATGGACAGCCTGGATATTTTTAACTTTCGTCTTTCTACCCACATCAGTCAAGCTTTCCAGACTGTGAGGAGCAGCGCCAGATGCTGTGTCAGAGTCCAACACAGATGGAGCCAAAGGTAGCCTGTTTTCAGTCCCACAATCCTGCCAATCCCTGAGTCATGGTGTTTGCTGTCATTCCCAAAAGGGAACAAATCGACTCGATATCCTCCCAACTTTACATCAAACTCCATCCTCTTCCCCCAGCATCCTCTCCTCTGTGGCAAGTGCCACTCGTGGATGCTCTTAGTGATATCTGCACTTCATTCTGCTTTGAGTTGGGTTCTGCCTACATCAGCCATTAAAGACCTCTGTGCCAAGAGTGCTCCCTGCATCCTTTCATTAACAGAACTGTGCCTTCAAGGGGGAAACAGGCTGTGACTCACTCCAGCATCTGCTGGCGCCATAAGGAGATGGGAATGGGTGGCTGGGAGGGTGGGTGGGTGGATGGATGGAGGCAAACAGACAGAGGAGTCTCTCAGTCCCAGTGACAGCTTCTGAACATGCCATCTCCCAGCTTTCGTACCCTCTGCTGGCAGCTGAGCTGAGGACCTGACCCATCAATATGTTGCACTCACACTGAAGTTTCAGGACAGAAGAAGAAGATTGTGGGGCTTCTGGCAGTCGTGAGTCTTTCACTTCCAGCCTCTCCCTGGCATTGCTCAATGGGAAGTGAAATGAAATTACAATCCTTGTTCTCACACTTTCCGTTCTCTACCCCATTAGCAGCAGTGTGAACCAGCACACAAGATACAAGGATAGTAAAAACTGGTGAAAAAAAAAATTCCTATTATTGAAAGGGACTCTCATTATTGGAAGGATTTATGAAGAGGGTGATGGATAACAGTCACTTGAAAGATAAAGTATGGGACTTTCTACAGGAATTAGAGGAGCCCACCTCAGCTCTCACCCACACAGAGCATCAGTGTCAGAGCATTACTGACAGCCTAAGAAAATCTCTTCTAGTTTAACAGACTGGAATACAGACTGGACATTGGTGAGACTGGACTCCAGCAAGACTACAAAAACTGTGTAGAGTTATAGCAGTTAATGTTAACAAGTTCTGAAAGGTTTAGTTTTAATATAGCTGAATACTGGAGATTAGCAGAAGACACAATGCAAAGAACAGATCATCACACTTCTGCCCAGTGTGAAATTCTTCTATCTTCTTATGGAATATCTACTACTGTGTTCTGCAGGACACTGGTTCTGGACTGGACATCTTAGGTTTGAGCATGTATTTCTTTGCTAACTTGATAGCAAATCTTCCCAGCTGCATAAAAAAACAGCACTGAGGCTGTTTCACTGTATCAGGAGAGGGAATTCCCTTGAAATGGAATTTTTCTGTAATTTCTTCCTAGAAGATGCCACCTTTGAGGGGACCAGGGTTCAAATCAAGAAGGGTAGGGGTCAAATCACTGCGCTTATTTGGATTTGGGGGGTTTTTTGGGGTGGTTGATTTTTTTGGTTGCGTTTTGTTTTTTTTCAGGAAACCACACATTATACATTTCTAGTTCCAACTCCACTTCAAACCAGAACAATCCCTTAAGAAATTCTCTATCAGAACACAGCAAAGTAAGTGACAAGCAACGATCACATTTTCCATACCCTAACTCATGATGCTGTTTTGAGGTTTTTATCTTCCTCCCACAATTTGGAGGTCACTGGATGATTGACATAACCGGCAGTAGCAAAAAAGCCTTTTATCCACGTTCAAATATCCAATGTTTCTAACTGGGCTATACTGTGCAGACAAAACCAGGAAACCATGGGTAAACAGGCCCCATATCTTCTGACTAGATTTTTAATGAGATGGAAATTTCCATCTTTTCTTAGTGAATTTGGACAAGCTTGTTAAAATGAAGAAAATTGGATATTAACTTTAACCCAAACAAGGGAAATTGTTTTCAATTATGTGACCAGATTTATCTTATACATTCCTTGCATCTGCTGAAGTGTTATATTTTTAATATAAAATAACTGCTTGGTCAGAGCTGGGCTTCATTTCCCTTGAATATAGGCTGTAGGAAACCAGTCATGTGCTCTGTTTAAAGCTTTTTACATTACTTGCAGAATTTTTCCTTTTAAGAAACCCATAATATCCACAGAAAGTGAAAGAAATACTGTTGGGTGGAAAAAATTTTGAAACTTCTGCATTTTGAGCAGCAAAGAAGAATGTCTTTAACAGCTGATACACTGGACTCATAATTCAAACTGTCCCTCGTTACAGACCTAAATTTATCTTCCATCCCACACAGATTTCTACTCTATCCCAATTTTTCTACTCAAAATTATTCACATCAGAAATGTAGGCTCATGAAATGCAGGGGAGCAAAAGTGTTATTTATGCTAAAGGAACCAATCCCACTTCTTATTTCAGCTTTTTGACTGTGGGCTTATTGTGTCCTCCCTCTTGGGGCTAAGTCCCATATGGTATCTCACATTTGCACCCCAGCACGTTGAGAATATGGTGTCTTTGCCTCTGAGAGCTTGAATTAATCTACTAGGACTCAGTCATAAAGTACTATAAAGAGCTGGAGGCTTTATTGACTCCAAGCTCTCTGGATGCATTTTCGCCATGTGAATTATTTAAAGTCCTCCGCCAGCTTCCCTGGGGCCTTTTCAAAAGGAACTCAAAATCACCTTCAAATATGCTCCGGCCAGCCCTCTCTTCTAAACCTGCTTTCTCTAAACAGCCTGAATTCTGGCAGCATCTTCCCACCTCTGGGAGGGGAGTGGAGCCCAACAGTCAAAATTTTCAGACCACTCTGCAGTTAGAAGTAATTATTATATTCTAAACGACTGGCTTTTTTTTTTTTCCAGGACAATAGATAAGATATTCTAATAATTATAATTGTTCTGATGCCCTGTCATACTTCTATACACAAGGTTTATCTTCATAAGGAATATGACAAGAAATGTTATTTCAGACTTGCACATACATGGCTTTATGCAGTCACGCAAGTTCACGAATACTTGATTTTAGTTAATTTGCATTAAACCTATTTAATAAAGCTATCATCATTCAGAAATTGTTTCAGAATAACAATAAGATTTTCATTTCACAGTCTTTTTCAAGAACAATTTCTCCACGAGAACCAAGTCAAAATTATATGGGGCGCAGGAATTCGTTATGAAAGAGTTGTTAATAGAGGCTGATGATTACTCCAAACAATGCTTCTGGGAAACTTGGTTCCCAAAAGCTTTCAGCTGATGAATCCAAGAGTGCAGTCTGAATGTTATCTGTAGGAAATAGAGCAATAAAAAAAGCTAAACCACCACCAACAGGCAGATGAATTATGGCTCTAATTCTTTTTTCCATCAGACACCTGTGGAAGCATTTCTTTTTTTCTCTGATCCTGTAAACTTAAGCAATGATTCTTTTGTTGTTGTTTATAGCTAATAAGGAAATAATGTTGTAACCCATCAGCCAATTCAGGACACAGTGAAGAAGCATCTCTACCCTGGTTTAGCATCTCTGTTTCTTCCTTTCTCCTCTTCATCACCTGAGATTTCATCAGCCCCCATTCAGGCCCAGGTAGAGCTTCTTCACTTGTCCCTACATACTACTTAGACTCTGAATAAACCATTTTATTGACTATTCCTGACCTCTCTTTTCCATTTCTCTTTCTTATTTTCAATTTCTGGCTCAGCCAGGATTTATTTAAGGAGTTCAGCCCAGTCTTACCAGGAAAAACCTGCCCGGCCTTGTATTGTTTATGCACCACTTGTGCAGCCTTAATAAATAATAAGCACTGATAATAAGAACACCATCATTACCCCAGCTCTTTTCTTGAGCTGTCAGCTGTGACACAAGCCACTAACAACACAAGAAACCACTTCATTCACCAAACAATTCCCCAGCAACAAATAATTATTTAAATAATTTGTAAAATTGTCAAGTAGCAACTTGCCTTTTCTTTTGCAGCTCCCACTTACGCGACGGAATTTCCATTTGCAGCACAATGCAATATTTAAATTGAAGCATCCTGGTTGCTTGTAAGATGCTACTCTTATCCTGAAGGGAGATCCTTACCTGATGCAATTTAAGATTTCTTTCTCTTTGAAGTTAATTTTGGATAACACCAGATGAGGATCTAGCCTACAGTTTTAGTAGGGCTCAAACCCAACACAAGGAGAAACCTCCCCATTGTGTCAGAATTAACAGATTTCCTCCTTCCCTTCCAAGAATCCATGGTACAGAAAAGTGCACTACTGTAGGATAATGGATCTTTAACTGATAAGGAAGGTGGATTTTTTTGAAAATCTGAGATTTCATGTAATTCTATACTAGAGCCAAAGTTAAATTGCAAAGGCAGGATCTGAAATTCCAAAGGAAGATCTCATTGCTTCCTAAATTGAGACAATGTGATACTGGTGTCCCCAGAGACCAATTTCAATTAAATCCATCATGAGGAAATTGTTTTCTGCTATATATTTGCAGTAATTTACTTATTTTCTCTTTAATTCAGGTTTTGATTCAGGAAAATAGATAAGTCTGATTCTTCAATGTTGGAACTTTTATCATAATTGAAGACAAAGAACCCCCGTTACTTGGCAGGTCTATATTTACATATAAAAAACCCCAACTTACAGATTGTCAGAATATTTCATACTGATTCTCAAAACAGCCTTTTCAGTTTTCTGAAAATCATTTATAACTGTGAAGAAAAATCAATTTCTCCTTTATACATTACAATCGATCAACAGGCAGAAGATTTTTAAGTCTTCCTATGTTGCAGTTTCTCGGATCATGAAGATTGTCGGACACTGACCAAACAGGTATTGGGACAAAACAAACCAGTGGGAAGATATTTCCAGTTCTAACATTTTTTTGGCTGTAGAACTCTACATGCATCTGTAAGAATATATGGATTACCTTCCTAATAATATATCTCTAGCTGGGAAAACCATCAGGGAAAGTCTCTGCTTGAAAATATAAACAATGTAAAAAAAAAAAAAATAGTGCACTGTGGAGAGTGATTCAAGGATCATAAAAGTCACAATACCAAAGCCTTCATGGGGAATCATCAGCCAAAGGGGAAAAAAATCAAACTATTTCTACCCATGTCCTCAATATTCGCCTCTTTCCCCAAAAAATCCATCCTCACACAAACACGAAGCAGCTCAGAAGTATTTCCAACTGAGGTTTCTTGAAGAGCAGGCCTTATTATCAGACATTTTCTACTTCTCTCTGTATCCCCTACTCCAAGGACCTGACAAAGTAGGAACCCAGAAATCTTTTACAAACCTTTTGTTTCTAAAAATAACCAGAATGAGGTTTACCACTTACACAGAGAGGGGCATTATCTATCAAAAAATTATTTGCACCGAAGCTAGAAAACAATTTTGTTTGCCCCTCAGTGGCAGTAAGGACAATAATTTCAGGCTTATGGCAAAGGAAAAACAAAAATGGTTCAAAATTTACAGATGGAAAAACTCTAAATGTAATTTTTCTTTGCTGCTGTGCTCTCCCCACTTCATGCCTAAACATGACACAGGAATAATCTGATCCCTTTTTCTGCCTGAATAGACACACTGTGTTCTGACAGTGGATACAGCAAATTCTGCAACTGCTTTGGTTTGCATTAGCTTGAATTAAGTACAAAAAAAATCCAGATAGTTCAATAAATAAGCATATTAGTTCAGTTTCTGTGTAAATAATAAATCAGTTAATAAATTGAATTAATTCAAGCTTCCTGCATCATTAAACCTTAATGAAATCAGGAGAATAAAAGTCCTATAAGGTTACAAAAGTTTAATTTAATAAACAATGAATTCTATAATGTTCTAGATACTCTCAGGATCATTTCTGCATTGAGCTTTTGCCCCAACAGTGCAAGGGGTGGTGTCTCATTCCACTCCCTTTTCTGACATATAGAATCAGAGTGTCACAGAATCACGGAATAGTTTAGGTTGGGAAAGGTCATTAGAATCATCAAATCCAGCCATCAACCCAACACGGTCAAGTCCACCACTAATTCATGTCTCTAATCACCACACCTGAACGTTTTTTGAACATTTCCAGGGACAATATATAATTCACCTCTTCAACTCTTAAATAAAACTTGTGCTTTGCAAACTCCCTGCCTTTATTCAGCTGTTCAGTGAGCTTTCACTGGGCCTACACAGCTTAATATTCTTATAAGTGAAGCACTAAGACTGTATCTGATGATAAATTTGCATATCAAAATGGGAATGTGAGCTCAAATTGGAAAAGCACAAAAAGCAGTGATCAGAAATTAAGAAACCATACTGATAAAGCCAAAGCCTGAATCTCTCAGTAAGAATACACTATCAAATCACACTGAAAATACCTATTGAACAGCACATAATCTCATTAACTAAAAGTGAAAATTACACTTAATTCTTATTCTCTGAAGGTATGCGTTACAATAAATCCTACTGACATAGCAGTGCATGGGCCCAGGAGCTGGGATCTATTATAATCTACTTACCCTCTGAGAACCTAATTTCCACTTGAAATAATAATTTTTAAAAAAAACCCTTAAATACATTGACCTCTAATGCATTCAAAATGTTGGAATAAATCAAGTAGCAGAGTTAATAACTGACTCTTTACTAATGTGCAGCTATGAAAGAAAAGAATTCAATATGCTTAATGCTATCCTTAATTTGAAGCTCTAATAGTCCATTCCTCATATTACTCTTCCTGCCAGCTTCCAAGATAAACCTTTCTAAGCTTTTGGGAGAGGGACCAAAGGTGGAGTGGGAGTAGAGTGGTAGTTGCAGTGTGGTGGTCTGAAAGGGAACATAATTCAGCCCTTTATCCCATATTTCCCACAGCAGACAAACGATATTGGGCTTTTACCTTGTGACGGAAATTAACACTGGACCTTCACTGCAGCAAAAAAATCACATTTTAAATAGCAAGGAGTAAAAAGAGTGAAAGAAAACAAGCCACATTCTGCTCATTTTTGAGAATGAAGTATGGCATGCACAGGGAGAAAAAAACTGTACAAAAGTCACACTAAAAACCTCAGACAAAGCAGAAAGTGGAGACAATATGTTCTGGTTGTTAATCAAGCTAAATACACATCTTCCCTCCCTCATCAGTTCAGTGCCTGATTTTCTACACACCAAATGTAAAATGTTCCTACTCACAACTATTCCATTCCAAAATTCCAAGAGCCACTGACAAAAGATAACCAGGCTTATCTGTGGAGGGAACTTTCAGCATAAATCATGAACAGTCAGAAATGCAGTATTGTGCCATATTCATTTTATAATTTATATCATGGGGAATGAGAGAGAACATTTTTTGGAGAAACCTCCCTTTTATTAGACACACTATTGGGATTATTCCCAAGATATTTAAGAAGGGAAGGGGTCATCTACATTGTTCTGCAACGGAGTTCAATGTCAAAGTGTGTTGGGATGCAGTCCCTGTGATATCCCTGTGATATCCTCCATCTCCAAGCACTGCCATGAGCAATTGGGGCTGCTAACTTTGACAAGAAAAACATTTTTAACATGTAAATGTCAACAGAGTTTCCAATGGCTACATTTCTTGGCTGAATAGGAACACAACATATGTAAAAATCAATATAGATGTATTCCAACGTATCTATTTTTATATTCCAAGGAAAGCAAAGCGAGGCATTCATTCACTGCTCCCCGTGGACAGGCAGGTGTTCAGCCATCTCCAGGAACACTGGGCTCCATCCCACGTAGTGGTGATGGCAGAGCTGTATTTATCAGCTCCTGGCAAAAGGTTATTTTACAGACCAGTGCCCCATTGCTACGATAATCACCTTATGCTATTGGTGTTTAAGTAACGGAAACATTTTACCTTCTAGTTTGATTTTAACCGCTTTAAAAGTCAATGTTTTCAGAGAATGATCAAATTGTATCATGAACAGGTATATTTCTGACATAATCTAAACTGTGTATTTCCTGCATAAAGAGTCTGAGGTGTGTACTGAGTCATTCTGTCCACAACAGCCACTTGTCACTCTTAATAAGCATGCCTGGAGGCATATCCAATTGTTCGTAAATTCATGATCTTTGATGAAAGATCACAACATATTTTATATCAGCTGGGTAAACCTGCAACTCTGTTTCACTTGTAGCTGACGTAGTCATGGGCCAACTCTCAGTCACCCATTCATGTAAAGTTCTGTTCTCCACCCTGATTCTTTGCACTCAGACATTAATTCCCACTGTCTCACTGAGAATGTCTGTTCCTAATTAAATTAAAGCTACCACTATATCTAAGAGATAGAGTCTTTATTTTTTTGCCTCCCTGCTGTCTTTGAGGACTGATAGATAAACAATTTTGATTTGATACTTATCACTACTTCCTTATAGTTCCATTAAAATTCTTTTCTTTGTTTTCTTGTTTTAATGCTTTATAGGATTCAATTTCCTTTGCTAAAGCCTGTGACCTGCAAAATTACAGTGGTAAAAAAGGGATATTCGAAACCTGATTTCAAGGGATTTCACACTCATTTGCCCATCTGAACTTAAAAGCTAGTGAGGATTAATGTAGATCGAGTTCATTAGAACACTTAACACATTGCACAGAGAGCTTTGCTGTGCACCTTCCTCTTGAAACATTTGACTTCTTCCTGCTACATGTCCTAAATCTGTATCGTGATGAAACCCCAGCCAGCACCACCACCACACAGCACTTATTCCTCATCAGTGAGGGAGAGACTTGGAAGGGTTAAAGGTCAGATAACACAGTTACAGTCAGCTAAAAGAGTTACAATAGATTGGCACCTTCCAAGGAAAAAGTGATTTGGAAATATAAACTCTATGAAGTATAAATCCAGTGATCTAGGAACAGATTGCTAATTACTTATACAAAGGAAATCAAGTTGGTCTTCATAAATCAGCAGCAACTGTGGCTGTTTAGGGAATTGAAATAACAGCTACATGCTCTAGAAGGACAACACAACACTCTTTTTATGAAATGCCTACCACAGACTTAGTGGTAAATATTTGGAAGTTATTTCAGCTTGTGCTTAGAAGAGTCACAGCCTCACTCTTCTCCTACGAGTGTGTGCATAAGATGCTACAGCTGCTGTTTCACAGTTATCCTTGCAGGACTGCAGTCAACTTTTATTATTACATATGTCATTATTTTGTAATTCACAGGCAGAGTTGTATCCTGTTGCTTTTTAGGAGTTTATACAATGAAACCCGTTTGCTCTGCCTTGGCTAAGAGATATTTCAGCACAGTCATACCTGTCATTGACTTTTCTCCCAGAATCATGCAGAAGGGAGGGACAAAAGCCCAACCACACCGAGCAAACTGAGCAGATTGGCGCCAATCTTTTTTCTCCCTTTTGAACAATCCATTCCTCTGATGACTATTCCAAACCAACAGGACTGGTCGAGAAAGCAGCAGCTGGACTGGTCAAGGTTTAGAGGACAGTGCTCCTTCCTCCCCTCTTCAAAAGGCCTGCACAGCATTCTCACTGTAACTGCTGGATGTCAGAATCACTGCAGTGAGCAGGAAATGCTAAGAGGACACAGTTCTGATGTAAGGTACAGTCAGGGCCTTACAGAAAACAGACTAGAATCTCTGTCTTAAGACTGCAGTAGATTTTCAAGATTTGGAAGCTGAAGTTGGAATTTTGTAGAATACAGACAGCAATGGAAGACAGAAAGTGAAGAATGCAGACCTTCTACACCAACTCTTTGTGAAAATTATCTTTGAGGAGATTCCTCAAAAGCATTGCAGACACTCTCTGTATAATCAGAGGGAGGAGTCATTGCCATGCCCACCCCAAAAGAGCTGCCAAGCAAGGACGTGAGGAGAAGATGACTTTATAATGCAGAATGTTTTTATCTGCATTTAAGCGACTCAGTGATAATGTAAATTATATTAAAGTCTGCAGCAAGTGGATGAAATATAAAATGAGATAATATTCCACAGAGGATGTGACAAAGTCTCTAGATGAAATTATCTCTGCTTGTTATTGATATAGCCATTAAAATGGCTGATAAACCATAGGAGAGGTGAAGAAAACAGTTCTCAAAAACATGAGAAACAACACAACAAGGGGCAGGAATAGGATGCAAGAACATGAGAACCAAGACTCTCTCACAACAAAACAGGTCTTCTGAGGCTTATCTTAACGTGGCACTAGGGCACCATGGAGGAGCATCTAAGTCCAAAACCCCAGAAAGTCTTTCTTAGATAAGAGCTACAATGATCAGCTTAAGAATCAAGTGGATTTTGTTTGCCTTTGTTCATTGGTGTTGAGAATAAATTATGAAAGAGCAAAACTGGGACCTCTGTGATGGACAATATAAAACGAGGAGAAAGGCATTGTACAGATATGAACTTTTAAGGAATACTCTGCTGCCTGAGAGGCTTTGTCTCAGTCACACAGTGCAAATCAGCCATGAGACTGATTTAACTGTGACTGCTGCTTCTTGCCCTCGCAGTAAAACAGCTGGAGAGTATTGATGAACCTGCCCATTTCTGCACATATTTTATAACCATCACCAACTTCATCTGCTTCCACAGATAGCGATTTTGGTGGGGTTTTATACAGGACACTTTCTAGGTCTTTGGTTTTAGACTGTTTTCACAGTCCAAAGAGTATCCAGCCCAGGAAAAGCATGTTTTCCTTCTCTGCATATACATTTCAACGTGTTTGCATTTGTCATTTGCTAAATGCATTATGACACACCATGGCTGCAACTCCCTAAACAATTACTCCTGGGATAAAGCGATTTGGAAAGCAGCTGATCAAGGCACTGAGCTTATTAAGTTTCTAGTAACAGCTAAATCCATACGCTTCAGGAAGGTAACAGCAGATGTTAAAATGTGTTATTGCCACTAGATAAGTACAGTTTGCAAAAATAATTTCCAGTAACAGGCTTCCAGTTTTCAGTTGCCAGCACATTTATTCTGGTTATAAAATACATACATAATGCTTTGTAGAAATACATTTGGTAAGCATGCAACCGTTCCAGAGTGCTTTGATCACTGTGTGACTATCAGGATGAATTTCTGCTTAGTCCAGCTGCCAGAGCCCCTTGAGACGATCTAAAGAACAATGAGGCATAGCTTCATCTTAAATGAATCTGGTTTAAAATGAGGAGATACCAGGGGGAACAATTCTTCTCCACGACCTAATTGCACTTCCCCATTCATAACTCCTACAGCTAAGCCTGTGCTACTGGCAATCAAATGCTGCTATCAAGTGTGACTCCAGGGTGTATCCAAAGTGTCTCCAAATTAGTACACAACTACTGCAAAACAGTTCTTGTCTTGGAGAATGAAATCTCAGATGCAGACGAGGATTTGCATACCATCGTGCTCAATATTAGAAGCCCTAATTTTAGGGGACTTCACCTTCATTACCCACATGAAGAATCTCCTTGGGCTGCCAACTGAGAGAAGCATTTTGATGTGCTCACCAAGGAGAGCTTAAACAAAAGCAAGCAGGGCATCCTCAGCCATGTGGCCAAATGCCTGCTCTGGCTTACTGTGAGACTCTGAAGCAAAAATAAAGCCTCATGCC
Source organism: Mohoua ochrocephala (assembly GCA_013398855.1). Lineage (NCBI taxonomy): Eukaryota > Metazoa > Chordata > Aves > Passeriformes > Acanthizidae > Mohoua > Mohoua ochrocephala. The sequence continues at coordinate 111,261 of VZTA01009497.1, forward strand.
ATTTCACCAGTAATTCATTATCAAAGACTACAGGATACAGTACATTTATTTAACAACTACTACAAATTAGCAGAGCTATAATTAAGCGAGATACTTCAAACATTATGTCTCACCACGGGGGACTGTAGGTCCTTGTGTTGCTTCTTGATGTTATTAGGTCAGGACCTGCTTCCTTTGGTTTCCTTCTTCACTTTCTTTTTAATTACTAATTCGTTATAGTCTCCTAGTGATAACTGTGGAAAGAATTTCTCTGTTGAAATAGAGGCAACTTTCCAATTCACCTTTGTCAACCTTTATTTCTCACTTCTTGTGGTTTGGACTGTCCTATCCCCTGCTCTTTTTTCTTTGATTGTCTTTAGTTTTGTTACTTGTTTTGGTTTTTTTCCCCCCAGTTTCCAGAGAACCATTCTCTGCTTATGTAAAAGCAGTCAGGCAATTCAAGTTACACTTTACCAAAGTGCAAGTAAAAACTTACAAGTTTTTAACTTTTTCTGCCTAATTCTTTGCCTGCCAGCTCTACACTTGGTTTATTCTAAGTCCTACACTGGAAGCAGGTTACCTTTTAAATCTAATCATTCTCCAGGACTTTGGTATTCACATAGAAGATTTTTTTTTTTGTCACTAGGCACCAACAGCACAAACCATTCACTAAAGGAAGGTCTTTGTGATCTACCTTTCAATATCACAGCAGCAGATGTGCCTTTCTTTAGAAAAAAAACCAGAAGGAAGTGATGAGAAAAATCTCATTGTAAAGAAAAGCTTAGTGAGTGGCTTGCAGCTATTGTACAGGGAATGAGGAGACTTCCCACCCCTCTCATTGAACCTGCTCTGCCCCTCAAGGAATAAGTGAAGATTGAGTGGACAGCAGCTTTCCTCTTCAATCTGCTAAGACACTCACCTGTGGGGTTAAGATATCCACTTACTCTGCACCAGAGGAACCAGAGCTCTCACCCTTGGGGGATGAACCTCTTCTTTCCCTGTGGACAATTACCCAGCCAACTGAGGTCTATGGGGGCATGGATGAACATCTCATTGTGGTACCTGAAAAGGTTGAAATACTTCCTATAGACTGAGATGCTCACCAGAAACAAAGCGTGAAAAGGACGATAGTTTCAAGCATAGGTGCAGCAAAGAGAGTCCTCTCCAGCTCCTCTCCAGCTGGTATTGAAATTCACCCATGACCGTTAATCCAGTGCTTCTCTTTAATCCACACTCAGACACAAAAGGGAAAATAGTGCCAGAAGTTGTGTTTCTTGCACTGGGACAGGATCCCGGAGGTGGGATGTTCACATCTACATTTTTGTTGACACAAGAGCTTTGAGGGTCTGGTCATGCCAAGAAGCAGAACTTCAGAGGCTTCGGAAAATACCACTGAAAAATAGAGTTTTAAGAGCATCTGGGGTAAAGTGGCAGCTGAACTTCAGGACTGCAGTTTTGGTTTCAGCTAGTCAAAACTGGAGGTGGGCTGGAGCTTATGAATGAGGGAAAGAGAGCAGGAGGGAAAATAAATACATACTATTTATATATGCCTGTGACATTTAATAATGGCAAGAAATATAGTAAGTGAATTCCATCCATCTGTCCTACAAACCACCATTAGTCAGTAGATTTTTTCATAAGTCTCATATCAGAAGAGGATGTCGAGGCTTTTTTCCCCCCCTCTTGTTCCACTTTCCCTTATGGATTACACTAATGAATCACTATTTTTCCAGCTATTCTCATTTCTTCTCCAAAGAGGCACTTCATAGTTCTTAATTCCAATTTTAATTATCTCTTTAGGAAGACGCTTTACCATGTGTGATTTTTTGTACACAGGAATTAAAAAATAGATAAAGTGCATTACCTAATTCTTTCCTTCTTGCATTTTCCTACACTGAATTGCAAAGTGGAAGGTGAAAATTGATAAGAATAGTCTTGCAGTACATAAAAATTTGGTGCCAGTCACCCAATTTCTTAATGTACAAATTGACTGTGGTTTTATGAAATAAAACAGTAAATTGGCTGTAGCAAATGTTCATAACCAAAGTAATACATTGGTAGTCAAGGTGCAAATAGTAAAAATACTGTGTTGTAGTAATATTCACTATATATTACTATATTCTCACCTACTTTTAGCCCAAAATTATTTCAAAGCTAGATATATGTATAATTGACAATACATGAAATTTCAGGTCTGATAAGTGGGTAAATCACGGCTTATCTTTTTTTCTCAATTGGCTTTAAACAGAAATACTAGATGGCTACTTTACCATTTAGATTTTTTCAAGCAAATACAGGTTCTATGTAGAAAATTGACATTTTGATTAAAAAATAATTTTAAAAAATGAACTCAGGAAAACAAGGAACGAATAGCTCTTGGCAATAAGTAAAATTTTATCTAGTTCTTAAATATCCAGCTAATGCGTATTTCTATCATGTGTTGATGCAGGCAGAGGAGATCATCTGATTATTTGACAATAAAAGTATCTTTTCTCCCCCTTTTATCTGTAAATGATCACAGTTTAGCCACTTCATTAACTCCATGTTTTGAATATTTTACTAGGAAATTTCTCCGAGCTATTGCTACATCAAAATTAAAAACTTGTACTTGACCTAGAAAGTCTTTTAGGAAGTCATTAATTTTCAATCCAAAGATAAATGATAGAGTTGTTGTTCTAATGACTAATGATGCTAATTGTTAAACTTGCACATTTTACAGTTTCTTATACTTCTTTTTTTTTTCTGATGGACTAAAGTGCCCTTTACTTTCAGAAGTCTCAGAGGACGAATTTACATAAAACATCAGCAAGTCCTCTCTTAACCTTCATTTGCTGAGTTAAATGCTCGGATGTTTTATGTATTTATTCATTTATTACTGTTAGGCTGCTTTCCCAGAACAACTATAGCTTCCTCTTTTTCTGAACCTTTTTCATTCAGCAATGCTCATTCTTTATTACTTTATCTATAAGCAATAATAGTTTTATATTTTTAGTCAGTATTGCCTTGGTTTTGCACACAGCATTGTGTATTTGTATTTGCTATTTTAATGAGGACCTCATCCTCTAAACATTACTGCTTATCTTATACGAAGACACGGAGTATTTTGAAAGAATATACATCTTTCCTTTAGCCCACTTTTGCCCATGTTACATCACAATTTGAAATAAGTCTTCTGAAGTTTCAAAGTTCCCTAATGTAGAGCAACAAAAAGATTTACAGAAACACTGACTTAAGCAAACGAAGGGTGAGATTCAGCTCACAGACCAACATGCTCAAAACTTAGCTTGGTGGTGGGGTTGGCAGGCAAGATGCAGCATCCAGAAAAGACTCGTGTCCCTCTTGACCAGAAATTTATTATTGGCCTGGACATCTCAGAGCTTTTTCCTAGGGAATGTATGTGTGGGCAACTGAATTATGGTCATAGAATCATGGAATATTCTGAGCTGGAAGGGACTGATCAAGATCATCTGGTCCAACATCTGGCCCTGCACAGACACCCCAACAATCCTACCCTGTGCCTGAGAGCACTGTCCAAACGCTCCTGGAGCTCTGGCAGCCTTGGGGCTGTGACCATTCTCTGGGGAGCCTTGATCAGTGCCCCCCCACCCTCTGGGGAAAGAAGATTTCCCTGACATCCCACATCGACCTCTGCTGACACAGCTCCAGCTGTTCCCTCAGGTCCTGTCACAGGTCACCAGTCAGTGGAATCTAAAAAGCTCCAGAGCTCACCGAAGCTATTGTGAGAGACCTGAATACCTGTACCAACTCTGTTGATTTTATCTCCTGCTACTACCACACAAACTTAGACGGCCTAAACTGGTGGATGTGCCCACACTGGCAACTGGTTTAGGTGCCTAATCTTGAAGCTGAACCATTTTTAAATCAGCTAAATTACAGGGTAGAAGAAAGAGACATTTCCCTCCTGCTTTGCAATGGAAAAAAAGGCTATTTGACAAACTAGACATTAATGCGGCATTTTTTTTCCTGCTTTGTGGTGTATTCACTATTGTAATTTAAGGACCTGCTGTCCACATTTTTCCTTGGAAGCTACAGAAAGCTTCTTAGGTAGCATTGCCTTATGCCTGTTACAAAAAACTTCTGTTTCAGATTTGGGTATAATCTAGCAAGTATTTATGGTCCGACCTAAAACTTGCAGGTGAACTCTCCTTTTTAACTTTACCTTTTACATTTTGTGCACAAAATGTAGGAAGAGTTCCATGGGAAGTTTTCTATTCTCCTTTAAACACTGGAGCTATTCTTATCAGAGTGAATTGAGAGAACTGAATTTTGTACTTTTAAACAGTTCTTTACTGAAGAAAATGTTAAAATTATGAAAATCTGCAGGGCAAAAGAAAAAGATTGGATTTTGCCATAGTTAACCAACTAAGCTCAGCTTGAAAATTTTACTCTGTGGTATTTTTGTACCTGCTTGCCTGTGTGGCAAGAGGAAAGTTACCTTCTAATGCTTTTCTTACATTACACTGAAATCCATGAGTCTAAGACCTGATGGACATTATTTTCATTCAAACACTGAGCATTAAGTGACCAGAAAAGTGTAACCTGACCTTCTGTGAGGTCCTTAGTAGCTCATAGCAGGGTTGCTCCTGACAGTAGCTTATCAGGTTCAAACTTTCATCAAACAGCATAAGCCTCAGAGAGCAAAACATTGATTTGGTGATAATCAGAAGGTTGGAATGGTAAAATGTGTCGGGGCACAGAGCTCCTGACAGTTTATTTTCAAGCCTACTGGTTTCGACAAGGTGTGTAATTACTCACAGACCACAAAACCAGTTTAAGACATCAGAATTGGCCCCCCTGTTCAGCTCCATTTACCATTCCCACAGTTTAAAATGCTGGAATCCTGGATGACATTTAGCACCGGGATAAAAGGAAAGTAGAGTTTTAACAAAATTATGGATCATGGGTGAAGAAGTAAAATCATATAGGAAACATATGCAAGAGGTTTGTTCTGCAGAAGCAGGAGAGTGTGATTCTGTGTGAAGGAGGGATAGTTTCAACATTTTTCTCAGTCCTCCCACAAATCCAGAGGGAAAGCAGGATTGTAAAATGTGCCTGAGGTTCTGCAAATCTGTGAGTGTCTTTGAAAACAATGCAGGCATCCAAGTACTGCTGTGCTCCAGACACTTGGTAGGGTTCCATAAAAGAATGAAATGTTGTGCAGATGAAAGATCACAAGAATCCCAGCGCTTACAAACTTCATCCCCCCAGCATGAGTCACCGTCACGATGGCCACACCACAACAGATGGCTACTCTGAAGCACAAGTGCTGCACTTCATACCTGGAGCTGGTTCATTAACGGAATATGCAAAAAAGAAGATCTACAATATGTTATGAAATCTTTCATGAAGAATAAAACCACTCTCTGTGTGCTGTGTTGCATTACGTTGATGGTACAACTGTAATTTTAAAGTTTGGTGCTGGGCTTAATAAAAAACCTAAAGAATCTCTGTTACCTGCTTCGAAATTGCTCAACATGGAAGTTGCCATCATGAATTCAAAAACTTTCCAACAGGCAAGGTTTCTTTCTGAAATTGGTTAAAATTAATAATTTAAGTCTTGAAGTGGTTCAAATCTGAGTGTAATCTCTGAATACGATATGTTGACATCAACCTATTAAAAATAAGATTGATTCAGTTTACCAACATACTATATAATCTTTTTGGTCTTCTTTTTATGCAGGAGTTCCAAGCAGACGGAGAATTATTAATAAGTGATTAATATAGGCCTTGGAGTCTCTCCAAATTCAGCACCAACCTCAACATGTTATAGTTGAATGGTGAAATGTCTTAAGAAAATTTCTTGCTCTTGATTCACAATGATCCTAAACCAAGAACATTCAATTTTCTCTTGGGCCGATCAAAAGCTGTGTTGTATCCTCCCCGTGACTTTTCCAGCTTCTGCTGTTGAGTTTCTGGATATTCAGATGCTTCTCTTGGTTCAAAGACCCTTCCAGTATCAGATACTTTCTCACTTGATCTATGTCTCATACAGCTAATTGCACTGATATTATAAAACTCTCCAAGCTTCTGAGCAATTTCTGGAATTCAATGAAATCTCCAAACTTGTACTTATGTTTGGATACTACAAAATTTACAATTTCTGGTTATATTATTGCTGTGGTTTAACCTCAGCCAGCAGCCAAGCCCTTCACAGCCCCTCGCTCACTCCCCCATCAGTGGGATCGGGGAGAGAATTGGGAGGGTAAAAGCTACAAAACTCATGGGTTGAGATAAAGAGAGTTTAATAAAGCAAAGCTCAACACCAGCCACTGGGAAGAAAATTAACTACCCCAGCCAAAACAAGCAAAATTATCATAAAATATATGGGTAAAATTGAATTTATTATCAGTCACTGGAGGACTGCAATGAACTGACCATTACCAATACATGGCAATACAGCAATTTCTTTAAAACTACTTCTGAGATCCAATATCAAGCCAAATTTTAACATGCTTTATGCCATGCTAAACTTAATTGTACTAAGTATGGAATCAACATCAAAAAATCAGTGTGTTATTGTGTGAAAAATGACAAAACAGCAGCATAAAATGAGAAAGAAATTGCACAGTACTTTATAGGGATGGAATCACAATAAGGCTGGCAGCCTCCAAAAAATATTTAATCTCATACAGCTCGAAACTCTTAAAATATTAAGCCCTTAGAAAGAGAATATGAGGCTACAAATGTGAAGTACCTCCTTCTAGAGGAGACCAGCATTCCAATCATCAGCTCACAGTAATACTTCAAACACAAATATCACTGGACATGGGTCTTACTTTTATGTGCCAAGAGCAACCTATTATTCACATTTTCACTTTTAGTGACAGAACCACTCTAACTGCATTTCTCAGGTCTGTTATTCAGAGTGCTGAAAGATCACAGTCTAAGCACTCAAGAATAAATCTATCTGGAGCTAAAAGATGAATTGTATTACAAAGTTGGCATCAAGTTAAGTTGTTCAAGCAAGGAAAATAGGTTAAAAAAAAAGTTCAAAGGAGAAAACCCACAAATCTGCAGGTACAAGATACAAATATTGGCACTGCCTTCTCAGGTAGGTTCCTTATGCTCAGTTGTTATGATAGAACCTGGTAAAACAGGAATAATTTTTCCATCTTGAGGCAGCATCCTGAAGCACACGAGGACCACTGCTTCATCATGGAAAACACCATTTAGGAAGAATACAAAGCTGGGACATCTAAATATAAAAAACCTGCAAACCAACCCAAACAAACCAAACAAAACCACTCAAAAAACCTATCTCCATTTAATGCAAGAGGAACTGAAAGGCAAAATCATGAAGAATATGATTCATGAAGAATATTCCCAAGGCTACACAGGCAGCAGTAGATGTAGCCGAGCTTCTGCAGGAGGTCAGAGATTTTGCACTTTTACTCATTACCAGCATTCAGTTCCCAACTGTTCCCATCATTCCCCGTTTTCCTCAGTCACACAAGGATTCTGCTGATGAACAAGAAAATGTTATTTCTATACACAGTCTGCATTATCTTGGAAAGGGAAGCACAGAGACACTGGACACTAAACTGAAGTGGGCATTTTAGTTGCTGTGGGTTACAGCACACAAGCCAGGCAGAATATTGGGCAACTTAAGCTGAACACAGCAGTCACAGCACCAAACATCAACAAAGAATCACACTTGAACTCTGCATATCTTTTCATTTTCACTTTATCATACACTTCATCCGAGCATCTCAAAACTCTTAAAAATATTTATGAAATCCTACAGAACTCCTGAGAAGTAAATTATCATGAGTTGCCACTTTACAGACCGATACACTGAAATTAAAAGACAACTCAGCACTAGAGCTAGGGAAAGAATTTCACACATCTAACACCTTCCCTTCAGTTCTGAATAAAAATGTCCTAAGCTGCCTATAACAACAAATACTCAGAGACACCCTGGCAGGTCTGAAAAACACATTTATATTAAATTCTATTAAATTGCAAAAATAGATGTTTTACATTAATTGATTTTCTTTCTTGCCATCCATTCTAAACAGTCAGTGAAGTGTTACAGTTCCCAGAACTGAGCAGATAGAAACTCATCCCATCAAATGTCTCATCTTAAACAGGACTTTTCAATACAGATGCAAAGAAAGATTTTGTTGTGGAGGTAAATTCAGATAATCCTGAGAGTCTTCCTGAAAAGCAAGTATCCAGAACTATTTATGTCTCAATATATACTAATCTGAACTTGCATATCCAACTGATTCCCGCTCCTTTTTTCAGTGCAGAGGTTACAATCATTATGTCATAGAATTGTTAAATTTGGAAAAGACCCGTAAGATCATCAAATCCAGCCTTCAACCCAGCACCACCACCATGTTCCCCACTAAACCACGTCCTCGAGTGCCCTATGCATGTTTTTTTGAACACTTCCAGGAATTGTGACTCCACCACTGCTCTTGGCAGTCTCTACCAAAGCTTTACAACCCTTTCCATGAATTTTTTTTTTCTAATTTCTAATCTAAACCTTGCCTGGTGCAAGATGAGGCCATTTCCTCAGGTTTACTGAATGTTCAGTGTCACACAATGATATTTTATCAAAGATGTTCACAAATACAATGTTTAAAATGTATTAAATTAATAAGTTCACTGACATGGAATGAAACTGGGATAACTGTACAAGACTTCCATTGATTTAGCTGAAGTTCCTTTATATTGTCTCCATGTAATGGCAGAGTATATGGACAACAACCTTGCATTAACTTTGAGGTACTGAACACACTGAGAAGTGGAACACAAGAAGGAAGAATTCCAAAGAGAAAGATGGAATATGCTACACTGTAGGTGAGCATAAGTTAAACGTGGCTTTGCGGATGCTGACCGCAAATATGATGAAAACATAAATAAATATTAGACCTAATTTGTCCACCATTATCACCCTGTTTTATTTAATGGACAGTAGCTCTTTAGAAAAGGGACAACGTCTTCACGCATTTTGAAGTAACAGAGCCCTTGTGGCCATGTCTCCAACTGAAACTGTAGCATGAACAGGACAGACCCTCCATCGTGGTTAAAATGCTAAAAACACTTTCAAGCATGCACTGTATATAGCCCCCAAAGATAATTTTTCACTGATTGGCAATGGTGGTTTTTTGGTTTTGTGGGGCTTTTTGGTGGTTTGCTGGCTTTCTTTTCCTTAAGCTGTTATTTGGACAGATAAATTAATTCAAGAAAGAGTAGGTATTCATTAATTGAATGACAGTGCAGAAAAATGGGGGGTTTTGATCTAAAGCTTCTTGTTTTATTGTGCTACTTTAGATGGTGTTGTGTGGAACTCAACACCATCTCTGGCTCACTGTAAATTACACAGCTGTGCTTTAATGCATTCCCCAGTTCCAAAAGGAAGAGGGAGAAAATGAGGGATGGGTTTCTTGAGAAGGAAATAATTTGGGAAGTGTTATAAACAGATATGTTGGCTTTTGTATACTAATCAGGGGAGGGGCCGTTTTAATATATTAATCTCAGTTAAATTGTTGTGGACTTCAATTAGTTATGAAAGTTGAGAAAAACAGTTAATTAGTTAATAAAGTTGGATGTTTGTGGAGATATTGGGGGTTGGGAGTTTGGGAATGTTGTGGGGTTCTATTAGGACAAATTATTATTCAGTTATATGTGTTCTATATGTTGTTATTCAGTTATATGTATTTTAATGTTAAAGTTTAAAATGGCGCCTGAAGGAAGCTTTCAGAGGCCGAAACAAGGGGAGGGAAGCGCTGGGGACCCAAATTAACACAAGGGGAAAACACACCTAACGCAGTTGGTCTGATGCTGTCCAATCCACAACCCCTAAATACAAACGAGCCAATCCGTGAGATCGAAAGGGGCTGGATAACCAAGAGGGAGGCACCCGCCCAGGGGGTATAAAAATCGAAACACCTGCCTCCTGGGTGTGCCTCTGGCCCTAACGTTTGGTGGCTACGCACATGGTGCCGCTCCCCTTAGCCTCACAGCTCGGCAGATCGCCATTTCTGGGTCCCGACTTGTAAGTTTAAAGGCTTTTGTTAATAAAGCCCTTTTAAATTTTTAATTGGCTTCATCATTTTTATCAGGGAGGTTATTTGTTTTGCCTTTTTTGTTTGTTTCCTTTTGTATATGAGATTCTCATGTCTTTATGGGACACCAGAAATGCTCACAGTTTGTCATGCTTTAGCACGGGTTGGGAATCAGTGAGATGTGCAAAATGGCTGCACACAGATTACCCACTATGCAGCTTGCCGATTGAAGTTATAGTGAAAGCTGAAACCTAAAGGTTGAGATGGGGAGGTAGAATGTGCTTTAATCTTTCCTTTCTTTAAGATTTCTATCCCTATATCTCACATTTAATGCTTACAAGGGAATTCTTTCCCTGTTGTGATGGATTTATCTCATGAACACAATTATGTATTCTGTCCTTGAGGCTGAAAGTTTTCTCAGAGAGTTCTTCCTGTTACTCAAAGGGAAAAAAAAATCTGTAGAAAGTGCAACACTTCTTACAGTTTCTCAATCCCAATCAGCAGGTCTAACTGTCCGTTGACCTACTGACAAGCCCTAATAAATTTTTTAAAATTGACTGCATGTCCTGAAAAAAAAAATAAATACTGATCAGAATTTTTCAGTCCTGAAGGGCATAATTTTTAATATTTTATACTCTGGAGTAGTCCTTCCTGTCAGCAGTAAGGCTCAGTATCAAATCAGAACTGCAAGCCCACAGACATTTTTGCTCTTGTATCAGTGAATGTGACTGAGAGGTAGCCAGTTAATTTGCAGCTGTGCCACTACACTGATTTCAATGGATTCACAAGCTAAACAAAGTCAGTACCTGTTAATATTCAGACAGAAGTCTTCCAGCTTATGAACATACAGCTACAGGAGCTACATACAACATCGATGCTTCAACAAGTATGTTCATTCCAAGGTAAGGGATTCCTCTCTCAAGAGCTGCACTAAAGTATATTCTCTTCTTAATTGCTGCTTATCATCCATTCTCCTGCTCTTTCTCAGTCTGTGATAACAAGATCTGTGTGTCACATCCTCACTGCCAGGGGAACTTTACCCTCTTTGGGAAGGAAGGTCTTCTCTTTATTCAAAGAGATGAGGTGACCTGTTCTACATTGCTTAGACAAATCGTAGACTGTACAAGTGACTCTAGAGGTCCTCAATCTGTCACAAAGCCAAAACAATCCATGGCTAAACCTCCTTCCACATGCCTGCCAAATGTTTCTCCTCACATGTTGACCCACGCTCTATGGATCTTTTCATTTCCCATCTTTCAATCTTTTATTTTCATTTCCTGTTCTGTCTCTAAATTTCTCTTCCCCTGTGCCCACTTACCATATGTTGTGTTCTTCCTGATCCTGCCATCAAACAGAAATCCAGACTCCCATGATCAGAACATACTCTTTGCTGTGTCAGCACAGATCACAGAACCATGGGAGGATTTGGGTTGGAAGGGACCCGTCATCTACTCCAACACCCTGCAAGAACACCCCAAAGGGACCTTGGGAATGGCTTCAAACTGAAGGACAGTAGGTTTAGATTAGATATTAGGGAAAAAATCTTCCCCATGAAGGTGGGGAGGCCCTGGCACAGGTTGCCCAGAGAAGCTGTGGCTGCCCCATCCCTGGAAGTGTCAAGGCCAGGTTGAATGGGGTTCAGAGCAACCTGGGCTAGTGGAAGGTGTCCCTGCCCATGGCAGGGAGTGGAACAAGACAGTCTTTAATTTCCCTTCCAACCCAAACAATTCTATGATTCCATGATCATCAACTAGATCAGGTTGCTCAAAGCCCCATTCAACCTTAGGATGTTTCCAGGGATGGGGCATCTACCACCTCTCTGGACAACCTGTGACAATGTTTTATCACCCTCATTGTAGAAAACTTCCTTCTTATATCTAATCACAGATGGCCTACAGGATCTCAAAGAACATCAAGACCATCAGCACACAGCCCAAATAAGTGTCCATCCAGTAAACCTGCCCAACGAAGGTGGAGAATCTTTCTCAGTTGTGGACCCCACCTGCTGAAATGGAAGAATCTGACACCATAACCAGACCTTCATTAGCTTTCTCTGTTATGCAGGATTATTTCCATTTATATTATGGAGCATTGCTACTTCATACAGCATGGTTTCTGTCAAGAAGTGGTCCAGAGACTTCTTCAGCCTTCTGAAATATCTGCCAGACCACCCACAGTGGTCCATGGCTCATGACCTGATCTGTTGCAGAGATCCAGATCCTCGTCACTTAAATTAAGGATACATTTGTCAGTTATAACAATAATTGAGCTACGCTGACTTGAGGGTGACTTGACCAATGGACTCTTTAGAGAGGTGCAGCCACACACGAGCCAGGCATAACTGGCAACCATGAAACATTCTGGTAAGCTCCCAAAAGTGGTGGAGGAATCCAGCTTCCCATGTCATCACCAAACTGGGAGGAAATAAGAAAAAACTACCATCTGGCACAGTATTTCTTTGCCCCGTGAACTTTTAAAATTACGATGTTGTCATATTAATGAGGAGAAAGTGTTTAATTTATTAATTCATCTTTAAAAATTATGGGTGAAGTTGTGTACCTAGTCATGACATCTCTTCTTAATTTGATGCATTAAGGAATGTTATACTTGGTGTCATCAAATGATCTCCCTTAATTATGACAATGGGTAACGATGGTCATTAAAGTAATGACATTTGTCACCACCAGTAGTGGCAGGGGTAATGAATAATGAACAAGGCAAAATTTCCACAGAGACTTTATAGTCTTATATTCCACTCAGCAGCAGGCTAGAAAAACACAGAAACAAGATAGTTCCCTGAGGACAAAAAAAAGTTTGAGGAGGACAAGAGAGAAGCTTTAAAACACGAAAACACACCAGCCAAGAAAGATATGGATTAATGATGTGGCATTAAAAAAACCCAGCAAAACTTAAAAGCCTTATGAGCAAATCCACCTTATTAGATCTGCAATAATATCACCCTGTATATTCTTTTAATAAAGAAACACAAACCAGCTTCTAATGTGACTGCCCACACCTGGAGTAGGGTGTCCAGTTTTGCTCCCCACAACTCAAGAAAGTTGTGGACAGATCGGAGATGGTCTGAAAGAGGCCACAAAAATGTTCAAAGGGCTAGAAAGGCAGAAAAAGCTGGGTCTTTTTTCCCTGGAGAGAAGGCGGCTCTGGGGGACCCTGATCACAGAATTCCAGTACTTACAGGGTGGCTACAAAGAGGGTGGAGGCTCTCAAGGAGCCCGTGGAGAAGGCAAGAGACAACAGGCATGAGCTGTACCAGAAGAGGATTCATCCAGATGTACAAAAGAAATTTCTTACACTGAGAACAATCAACCACCAGAACAACCTCCCCAGGAATGCTGCAGAGTCCCCATCACTGGCACTTCTCAGGGGTGACTGGGCAGGGTACTCGATAATCCCACATAGGTTCCAAAAGCTGGACCAGGTGATCTTTCACGCTCCCTTCCAATCTGTCCTATGGATTGTTCTGCAATTCCATGATTTTACACTGAATCTCAGAGGTTGTTTTTATCTTGATCTTGAACAGAAAAACCCCCTGAGTTAAGAATGCAGGCACATATTTTGAGACACAGAAGAATTATCTTTTTTCCCACCTACAAAAGTAACCCTTAACCTATCTCTGTGATGCTTCCTAGTTTTGCTCTCGCATATAAGCACAATGGATTCTAAATATAAAAATATTTTCTTTCTGACATGAACATCCTGTGTATCTGCAGAAAGGTACAGCACGTATCTTGCATTTACACATTAAACTGCCATGAAAAGTGATGCAATGTGGCATACAGAGTATTTCTGCCAAGAGGCATGAGGAAATGGCGTGGGCAAAGAACAGCTCAGGTAGGCCTACAGTTCATACCATAAATGCCACCAAACCTGGTGCTGTGTTTGTTTTCTCCAAAAAAAAAGGAGAAATCATTGCTCATTCTCTCTGCCCAGATTGTCTGTCCAGCTACAGACCAAGCAGGGAGGAAATCTAAAGTGAACTAATCAGTGATTCCAGCAGAACTGTCATTATGCAAAACCTCTTCTACTCTCTGCAGGACCTACTGCCCACTTTAAAATTGGCAAGGAGGACACTTAAGGCTGCTCTGACATGTGCTTTTCTAGGACATGACATAGCTCTGCAGAAATGAATGAAAGTACATTTTATAATAAGTGTCTTGCTGGCTTTTAATGAAATGATGCATTATTAGCAAAGATTAAAAGAACTAATTATGTACAGTGTGGTTGAATGATGGCTGGAGGGAGAGAGATGATAACTATCTTCATGCATTTGAAAACTGAACATTAAGAAAAGAAAGGATTTTTAATTTTTAAGGTAGCAGAGATGGGACAGACTTCATTAATAAACAAAAAAAGCAAAGCAAAAAGAAAGAAAATCACAGCTGGAAATTCAGTGAAGGTGATTTTGGGCTCAATATCAAATGGCTTTTTGTCTGCCAACTGAACTCCTCAAAGTGATTGTGAAATCTCTGTGAGTTTGACTACTAAAAGCACAATGAGAAAAAGGATATGAAAAGAACCCAAAGAATTATTTCTTGAATATGGAAACCAGATTGCCTGAATACATCTTAGACATAATGGACAGCTGCGTCAGGAGAAAGGTCAGACTCTGGGCAGTGAGAATGATAATTCCTCCTGGTACTCTCATATGGATGTGATTTAGTTCTTCTCATATAGGGATCCACAGCCTCTGAGATGAAAAACATCACAGTCAAAGACCATAATACCATTTTCCTGACATTCAAATCTGTGAAATTCAGGCTTCTTCAAGCACAGTTTCGATACCATTTTAAGAAAGTTGTTTAGAAATAATAATATTTAAAGCAGAGTTTAAATAGCAGTTGTGACCACCAGGTTATATAATCTATCAACTGTGCTAGCAGCCTCTATAGCTGCATTGGAATGCAACAAAAACGCCTTCAAGAAAAATAAATGGCATAAAAGCTATGTTGAAGTGTAATCATAAAGGTAAAAGATTTGAGCATGGAGAGAAAGATTTGAATAATTTGACAAGGGATGGATAAAGAGTTTCAATAATTTCAAAATGGAGTTTTGCTAATTTTATGTTTGCCTGTCAAAGAAGAGGGCTTGGTGCAACATCCCAGGAAATATCTACCTCCGCTACATCCCATGGGCACATCGAATGGGAAAAAATGCTCACAACTGGAGCCTCAAAAGCAATGGAAGTTCAAAACAACCAACTAATTTTCTTCTTGGATGGAGCACATTTTTCCCCATGTGCTGCTGGGCAGCAGGAGAAGAGCTGGAATAGCATTTCAGTAAATGCCCTGGTGAAGTGTCCCAGGTCAGTAAGGCATTTTCCTTTACTGTTTTTCCCCCATACTCAGACTGTTGTTAGAGACAGGCATGAGTTAATGCTGGTATTTCCCCCTCCTCCCCTGTCTCCTCCCTCCAAAAAGCAGAAGTAAGGGGGAAATAGCTGATGCTACTACTCCCAAGGCAGTCTCAGACCATCAGGAAATCAAAACTCAGTCTACGATTAATGTGACCAATTAAAAGAAAAAAAAGCTCCTTCAGCTTCAAGAAAATCTTTTTTTTCCCCCCATTATGAATGTCTTATTCAGCTGAGGACAGTAAACAGTCTTATGTTCAGTGACAGATGTTACATTCAAATGGACTGGAAATGTGATGAACTATCCAGTTTTGTCCCACAAAGGCTGCAGTTTCACTGGAGTGAAACACTGCAAAAATGGCAACCAACCAGAGCAGATTTATGAGCAATCCAGAGGACACAGGATATGGAACATAATCAAGAACATAAAACACCTGAACTCCTTTAAAATATTGAACCTTTAGAACATTATGTTCACTAAATAAGACTTAGTTGACAAAAAAATGAACAGGTACGAACACTATGTGGATTAGTTTGGGAATGATTTACAGTTCAGTGCACAGTCCAGAGTACATATTCTCTGCTCATTTGGCTTCTGTGTGCAAACTGTCTGTGCATGAGAACTAAAAAAGAAGAAACAGGAAAATTAATTAGACTACAATTACTACTTCACACCATATTAAAAGAAATTAAGAAGCTCAGTAGAAGCCAGATCAGAAAGGACCTTAAAACAAACAAATGGATTAGGTTTGATGTGGAAAAGGAGAGCTCATGGACATGTGGTAAAAATGGGCAATAGGATCAGAGGAATGAGGGAGGAAGCACTCCTACTGAGAGCCTCTGATGTAAATTGTAGAGTAACACAAACTTTGTCCAGGGCATAAGAGGGGGAGCTGGTAGTGAAGATTCCCGACACTGAATATTCCAGACAATGAAGCTTGTGAATATTACTTACAATTTTCAATCAGCTCTAGCACAAATGTCATGAAATGCTTTTTCCTCTCCTAAGGAACAGTGATGGTTTACTTTTCACAGTTCAAATTCCTCCAAAATTTGAAGAGCTTGTCAGTAAATCCAGATCTGTGGTCCTCTGTTCAAAAATATTATTCTTTCTAAAAGAACAAAGCCAGATTTTTGGCCTCCTGGGTTTGGAAAAGAAACACAGTGAAGTTTGTGGCTACAGCGAGCTGTGGCTGTCCCATCCCTGGAAGTGTCCAAGGCCAGGTTGGATGGGGCTTGGAGCAACCTGGTCTAGTGAAAAGGGCAGGAGAGGTTGGAACCAGATGATTTTTAAGATGCCCTTCAACCCCAACTTCTCTGTGACTCTATGACTGTATTATTTTCTTTAGTATGCACTGCATTACACTTGGCAGGTAGGAGATAAGAGGTTGTTTGCTTGTTTTCCTTTCTGTGAAGTCCACTTCCCCAACCAGAAAACTACAAACAAACCCAAACCCAACTATTTAATATCTGAGCTCTCAAGCTGAGAAATTACCAAATTTGAAATCAAAAGAGCAGCACTCATTGTTTACTTTCTTATCAAAGTGTTTCCACAGTGAGGCAGAGTGAGAATCTCAGTTTAATCTGAGTTAGTCTCATTCTAAATCCCCATATCAGATACTCTCACATCACAATTTTTGTTATACATAACAAGAGTTCAATACTCTCTAAGAATTTTTGACTTAAAAACTAGGTGGTTTATAAAAAAACTTAAGAACAAAGGTTAGTTCTGAATACAAGAGGAATATTTCATCAGGTGCCACTTGTCTGATTTTGCTACACAGCCTTACTAAAGACTGACTGTTACAAGGCAATCAGAGTTTGTGCTGAAAGCACAAAAATATAAAAAAACAAAACAAAAACCAATGCCCCCCAAAAATCCAGTAAACAAAATAAAATTGTAAATGAAGAAATATGACCTAGATTGGCAAAGGGAAATATTCATGATTGATGTAATTCCACAAAAGACAGGAGTATTAATTATGAGCAAGACACCATATGTAGAAATCTTTTGTGTATTATATTCTGTGATGTGGTAGAGTTCAGATAATTTGTTTTTTAATGATTAATGAAGTCAGAATCATTAGCATGTGTTTTTTTCCTACAATGAAGCAGATGGATCTGTCAGGGCTTTATAAAGTTCAAATTAAAGATGAGGATTTTCCTCTCCACTGTTTGTCTTCTTTCTACGGGGGAGGAGGGCAGTGAGAAGGAAGAGTAACTGGTATTTCTTTGATCAAATGAATTTAGGATTCTGCATGAATTCTGAATAAACCCCAAAGTGTTTGGGGGTTTTTCTTCTTTTTTTTTTTAAGCAGTTGGGTTTTCAAGTGGGTAAACTGTATTTTATTCCTTCTCAAGAAATTTATATTCTTATTTCTTAATAAGCCATTCCCAAAAGGCTTTCAAGAGGGTTGCACTGCAATGGGGGCTTATTGCTCTGCAGTTGTATTGTTACCAGAATTCAGTCTCTGACTCAAAAAAAAGGCCTATAGGCAAAACTAAATCAATTTAATCCGACTTAGCATCCTCCAGGGTCTTTCAGCAGAGGTATCACAGCACAGACATTTGGGATCTTTTCAGCTTATGCAACTGTTAAATCAGAGCAAAGAACCCAGACTGCTCCCGGGATTTCTAGAACAGAAATACTTGCCCAAGAACATCCTACAGAGCATGTGTTTCATGTCCAACCTTCTTCACAGCTGCACAGTGGCTTTTCTCTTGCTTATCAGATTTAATAATCATGACAATTGATGTTCTGAGTTTGCTTGATACACAGTTGTCCCACAGTTGTGCTCCAGCCCTTGCTCTGTTAGGACTCTCAGACTTCCAATATTTCGGTCTAAGAAAGATCCTCACATCTGCTGTATTTTTTTTTCCTAAATGTAGATAAGAGCAGTGTAAAGGCTGTGTGCACATCCAGACATGAAAACTGCTTACTCAGACTAATACTGTTGCAGAGGCTTTATCACACTCCCACTGTGTCCTAATTATAAAGTGATTTTTAAGAGCTTCCAGGTTTAGCAGAGAGACAGATATGACAATTGATAGGCATCAATTTGTCTGTCTCTGGGACTCGGGTGTCCATATAGCAAACTGGAGACCAACAGCCTGGGGGATGTTCTCTGGAGTGCTGTCCCACAATGACACCCAACTTTACCCCAGGGCTGCTGCTTCCTGGAATTTTGAGAGTTCAGCATTGGAAAGATCAAACCCCATGGACCCAAACCTTCCTGTTAGTACAGGTAAGCTGCAGAATTGCCCAAACTGTCTGGGGGCCAGAGAGAAACATCCTTGCACTAAATCACCTTACAGGAAGTCCAGCGATGACTTTTTCTATTACACAGAGAAAACATTCCCAGGAGAGCTTGAACTCATGTTCCCCCCCCGCTGCCGCAAGGTCATGGTTTGATTCCTCCAAAGAACCTTTAAATCTCTTTTGCACAGTGACACTGCTCAGCTTTGCTTGGATTTCATGAAATTTTTAACCTTTTCAGTCTTTTTAAGCCGAAGTGGCTAAAGTTTGAATAGGGCCAGGTGTGCAGTGCTCACTCCAGATGTGTGTTAGGCAGGCTTGGAGGGACAAGATCTCACAGCTGACCTGAGCAGAAGGGAAATCACACATGAACCACATAGACAAACCTTTTAAGCTGATCATAAGTGTTGAGGATCACAGCTGGGTAGCAAAATGCACACTAAGCACCTTGGTGCTTTCATTAATTTTGCCCCTCACCCCTAATCCAAATAGTTATCTCTGATCATTTGATTTGGAGATTGAGTCCCTTTCTGTCACCGTGTGAGACTGGTCATCAAACAGTCACTCTAATACAAACCTGAAATTAATTAAATTTACCTGGGATTAAGGAAATACTATGCTGTAATTAGAATGCTTTCCTGGACATTATCTGTTTAATCACACTTCAGTTTGCCTGACTATAATTGAATCCTCTTAATTAATTTTCCACTGTCCACCACTCCACATTATTCTGAAGAAAAGAAAACCTTTCCCAGCAGATTGCAAACAAGAATTGATTAATTTTTTCCCAAAACTCTTCTGATAGAAATCATCCTAATGAAAACTTGATACAAAATTTGAAGCAAAAATATGAGCATGAAGATAATATCTGCATTTCCTATTGAAATACTGTGCAGACTTCAGTGTCATTGCAAGAAGTTACCTAAAGAGTTAAGAGAGACTTTACAGATATATCTGTCTGCAGTATCAGCCTGTGTGGTACAAGAGAAAGGGAGCCTGCTGTAAGAATATAAACCTCTAATAAGATGAGAGACTTTTACTAAGCCACTCATGCTTGAAGTCTATTGAAAGATAATCTTTGGTACAGTACTTCCAGAAAAAGAAGTGAACTGAAATCAATATCCAGTAAAAAACAGATTAAGAGACCGAGTTAAAGAAATCAGAAGTTACTCAGCAGAACAGACATATATCTTAAAGATTATCATTGATCATGAAAGCATGGGGTCTTTTTAGATCCTGGGAGAGAGCAATTTCTAAGGACGAGACTTTGTCTCCTCTTTCATTTTAGGTATAAATCCCTGTAGTACAATAAATTTTAAATCTCCATATTTTAATTTAAAAATAGAGTGGGTCAAAAAAAAAAAAAAAGAAGGTTCAGATATCACCTGGTCGTGAGGAGCAAAATCTAGTTTTGTACAAAAAGGAGCTTCTTTTCACTCACACATTTGCATATGTCTTTGTTTTTCTCTCGATGAAAAGAGACAATTCATTTCTGAGATGAAAGATGATCTTGCGGACGGGAAAAGAACATTCAGCAAAGGTGAGGTTATTGCCAACATCTTCAGAGACCTTTGGCCAATTTAATTACTCCATAATTCCGTTCCTGACTCCAAAATGTCAACAGTAATAGTGGGCATCCTTCCTACTCAGGTGGCCAATGCTTTGGACCTGCCATAACCTCCTTCCATGAAAACAAGCCCATAATTTCCAACGACAAAATTACCTGTATCACAACAGCCATTTTTTCCTCTCCTTTGCTATATGCTAACAGAATCAATTTGTATTTTGGTTTTCAAAACCAAGGAATGCACTTCTTTAACCTCTTAATTACTTCTATTAAGAAGACACAAGACCCAAAAGTTTAACAGCAGAAAATGGCCAAATATCTTAACAGGAATTGCAGGTGGAATGTTTGATTTCACAGCTGAATGATTAATTTCAGCAAATTAAATAAACCTATTCTAGTGAACAGCATAGTGACTTATTTCCACTGTGACACAATTCAAATCCTTGTCTACCCAGTACCGAAAAAAATTATAAAGGGAAAAGAATACCAGAAGAAATTAACAAGATCTTCTGTTTAATTATTCATTAAAGTGTATTTAGCACTGAACATTGTTTAATATTTCCAATATGCATCCATAATTTTTGAGTCCTTATTCAGCAGGCAGTATCTTGCAACCTCAAAATTCCAAACTTCATAATAAATTCAAAGACTCAGTCCAATTCTATTTGCTCACTGCTGTAAAAAGGGAAGAATCTTTTAAAACATATGCCACCAAATTTCCTTGGCTTTCTTGTCCTCTGGATTACTTTTTTTCTGATTTAAAGTTTTATTCTGATGCTTTCTAAAAAAAGTTTCACATTCTTAGGGGAGTTTTTTGTTCTCCTTCACTATTCTTTCTTTTATCATTAGAAGAAGTAACAGTTTAAATATGTAAATACATAAGAGCTCCCCACAAGTTGACAACTTTGAAATCCTCCTTCTGCTACAGAAACAGACTCTTTTCCTTTCCAGGACTAGAATTTGCTATCTCAAGGCGAAGCTTCTGTTCCCACCACACCATTCCTTCCATGGCCATTTATGCCCAGACAGGTTTTTTTTCCTCTATGCTTTCAACATCAAAACATGAAATAAAGGGAAGAGAAATTGTCTCCCCCAAATATACAAAAAGCCTGAAAATACAGCAATGACAAGACATTTGATCCTTTCCTTCTACTCAGCACCAGGAAGACCCACGGACGTTTTGGAGTGGGGAAAGGTCACAATGTTGATTCAAGGACTGGAGTATCTGTCACGTGAGAAAAAGCTGAGGTCACTTGTGCAGCTCAGCCTGGAGAAGAGAAGGCTCAGGGGGATCTTCTCAACATGGATAAACACCTGAGGTAATGAAGAGAAGAGAGCCTGGCTCTTCGTGGTGGTCACTGAATGGACAAGAGGCAATGGGTACTAATGGACGTACAGGAAATTCCATTTAAACATGAGAAAAAAATAGTTTATTGAGAAGGGGATTGAATGCTGAAATAGGGTGCCCAAAGAGGTTTTGGGTCTCCATTAGTGGCCTCTTCCAATCTCTATGATTTGAGGTTTCTACGGTTTAACTATGTGGAACCTTCCAAAAAACAGTGATGTAAATACCTTAATTGTTTATTTGGTCATACTTTATTAAGAGCTCATAAGCATACTGCATCCTAAGCTTGCTTCTAATATCCCTCACAGGAAATCCCAGTTGTGCCATCCCAGTTGACAAAACCTCCAAGTTTTAAGCAATTTTCCTGTGAAATCTTTCTTCTCCATCTGAAAAAAAACCCACAGAAAAAAAGAAATATTATCTACAAAAACAGACCTATCTTAGTCCCCGGGTGCGTGCAGAGTTGTTTCTCTTTCTTATTCTCACACCTCTCTCCAAGTGAAGTTACTGGGGTTTGGGTTTTTTTTCCCTTCTTAAGTCTATTATCCCAGAGGCACCACCACCATCACTGATGGGCTTGGCCTTGGCCAGCAGTGGGTCTGGCTTGAAGCTGTCTGGAACTCACTCCTTGGACATGGGGGAAGTTTCCAGGAGCTTCTCACTGCGACCACCCCTGTATCCCCCCTGCTCCCAAAACCTGGCCACACAAGCCCGATACAACCTATTTCTCACAGCTTCTGCAGCCTGTAACAAAGAAGGGCTGATCCTGTGGTCTTCTGCCTGTCAGTTTTCTTTTCTTCTTTCCCCCACCCTCCGTTCCTCTGATGTGAAAGTAAAGCTGTATTTTCACTGCAGAGCTTCATTTCTTGTGTGTACCTTGAATCTCGCTCTCAATTGCTCTTGGTCTCTCCCTTGATCAGGCAGCCTTCAGCCTGCACTTGTGCTTTCACAGTTACCCCAGCTAGAGGCTTGAATTTGGGAGAGCTTGTTAGAGTTCAAAGCAATAGAATTACCCACTCTGAAAGGAGGGGAAATGATCCCCTTGCTCTGACAGCTCTCCAGTTGTTTACTCCCATTTCTTCCCTTGTGCTCCCGTGACCTGGCACGTTGTCTCCTGGTCCATCACTTTTCAAGCTGGCACATCTCAAAGAGTCACAGAAAAAGTTGTGCTGTCTTCAGTTAAACTCGGACAGCAGCTCTTCCCTCCCTTTTTAACCCAGCAGACTGCAGAGGGAGGCTGAGACCCTCACTGTAGCACAAGAAGAAGGGCAGATTCCTTGTGTGTCATCTTCAGGGTGTGAGTGCTGAGGGACAGGCCAGATTAACCCGCTGCTCAAATCTGGGTGGTGATCACTGAAAGGGACTTTGCAAGGCAAACATTAACATTAATTCAATCACAAAGTTCCCAGACAATACACGCTAAGCAAATTGCACCCCATCCTCATGTGTGTGTGTGTCCCAGCTCCTTGGTCTTTTGCTAACTAGCTCCCAATTAAAGTAGTGCACATATTTTCACTGATGTCAGAAGGCAAAACATTGTGGAGCTTGTAAGCAAGGGAAGGAGTCCTGAGTGGTGTCTAAGGAGGAGAGTGGGAAGCAGAGGTATATGTGACAGTTGCATCCAGGAAGAGCCCTGTGTTAATCAGATTTTAAGTGTTTCTGCTTCGCTACACAGTCATAAATGTCAGCTGAAAGTTAACTTTGTTGTTTATCACATGCATGTTAATAACTTAATTGAAAACCAAAGTGCTCTATTGATTGCAAATGTAAATTGGCAATGCCGTGGTCTCTGCCTGCCAGTCAATGACAGCAGCACGAGTCGGGGAGGTAAAAACAGAATAAGGGAGCTGATTACAGAAGGCATTGAAGGACGAGATAAATTCAAGAGNATCCCCACTGCCCCAGCACAACTTCCTTCAGGGAACAGCAGGAATCATTGCTGGGTTACAGGAGACAGCCCCTCAGGGAGCACTCTCTGGACTGACAGCTGCTGGATGGGATCAAGGACTCCAGGAACACCTCACTCTTCTCCCCAGCTGTACTTTCACTGACAAGAATGGCATGAAACTTTCAAAAGAGTGACCATATCCAGAGCAAATAGATGCAAGCAACTGGCAACATTTCAAGAAGGTGATCAAAAATCTTCCTCTGGGAAGAGAGACGGCAGCTTTCTTGTAAAGATGGGCTTTTCTGTGCAGGATCTACAAAGGTTTTGGCAAAATCCTTTTTTGTAAATGTGAACACCTTAATATTGCTTGATTTTTGATACTGATAAAAATTAATTTAGTATCAACAAAGACTCGGTGCTAGAGTCAACAAGCACTTCAAATCTTGGGTTTATAATTCACCCCTCCCTGCCCTTAAACTCCCAGCCATCAAACAGCTCAACATTATTTTGTCATTCTTGTGTGAATGTCTTTCCATATTGTTTACAATAATAAGACTCAAATTCACTTGAACTCCTAATTACCAGTGTAGTCTGAGTAGCTCTAAATCCGACCCCTATTAGTGTATTATTATGCAGAAAGGGTCATAAGTGTGATTTGATTGATGCTATTTGTTTCCTGTACACAAATGAGAGTTTCCCTCTGAGCACAGCAGATAATGTCTGGAACAATATTGTTACGGAGATAAAGCACTGTGGAGACATCTTTTAAAGGAGAATTAAAGTAATTCATAAGCAGCTAAACTAGAAAATCCTGTGTTCCTGTGTGTTGGAGTCCCATCTCCTCCTGCTTTCCCTCATTGTCTGTTCCCAAAATCTTTTCCCTGTTACAACAGTCAGTACAGGGAGAGCCACTGTGATGCTCCAGCTGCCTTGTCATGGATCTGGACTGTTCCCTGGGGAGCTGTACCTGGTTTTAGGCTGCCCATACATCAATCAGGATGTGCTGCTGGAAACACTGGCTGGCCAACCAAAACAGGTTGAGCCTATTTGGTTTTCTTTGGTTGGAAGCACTAGTTTGGGTTGTTTGTCTGTTCAGACAGAATTGTCACCAAACATGTGACCCTTATCTGTCTCCATTGGCCACTTCTGACAAATGGAGCAACAATAGCCAGCAGATTCAAAAAGCATAAAGAGGAAATGAAGCATCAGGTACACAAAGAACTTGATCTGATCAGCCTCACTTACACACAGAATCATTCTGGGCCCCCTTCTTCAGATCTGTTTAAAAGACTTATTTCCAACTCCACCAAAACCAGTGGGAGTCAGGCAAACGTATACTGATCTGATAATAAATAATTTATATAAACATATAATCTGCTAATTTCAGACAGATGGGTAAGGTGAAGCCACATCAAATTTCTAATACTAGGGGGAAAAAAGCAGAGAAAGAAAAAATGGTTTTGTTAGATACAAAATAAGAATGCTGTAAAAATCCCTAAAGTCTTAAAATGTCAAGTGACAAATTATTTTATAAATTACTATTTAAGTCAAGTAGTAGTTGACTTGATTTTTTGAAGAAACTATAATTGAAGTACTTTAAAATTCTTTTGCTGCCTATATAAAATAAAATAATTGCATAATTAGCACATAATTACTTTCAGGAGTGACTAATTTTGGATTCTACTAAGTATGTATAAATTGTTATGCTGGGAACTGCAAAACAAAAAGTCAAAAAGCAAAAACCTTCCCCTACCAAGGTCAGCATTTGCATTATAAGACAATCAACACAGTGTTAAATCAATGGGCAGTCCAACAAGCAGTGGCTGCAGGGCACAGGGCAGTGACATGAGAGGACAGCAGGGACTCACAAGGCATTGCTGGCAGGATCCAAACTGACCTCGCTCCTGAAGGTCTGGTGTTGCACCAGGGAAGACAAATATTTCCAATGGCTCTGCTGGTGCAGGATGAGGTCCCTTGATGAGTTATCTATTGACTGGTGTTCATGAGCTCTGCAGAGTCCACTCTGAAACCCCTTCTCCATCCTCTGTCACACTTAATTACTCCTGTTGTTCAGTTTGAGGAGTTATAGACTCATGACAAACAAGTGAGAATAAAACTATTAATTTATTTATAATTCATTCACTGAGTTACACTTTATGAATTTTTGTGTTGTTAAAATGTTTTTGATCATTTTTTTTTTAAAGAAAAAATACCAAACAACCCACACATGAAACAACTTCATTTACATACCATTTTTGTCTCCTAGGACATCAGGAAACATTAACATATTCCTACAGCCAACTAAATGTATTAACACTGCATACATTGCTGACAAGGCTTCCTTTAACAGGAGGTCAAACCCCATTTGATCTGTGAAACCTGTTCATACTTTTTTTTGTTCCAGCTTTGATATCAACATTTCTCATGATCCTGAAATCACCCAAGATAGTTGAGGCATTGATAATATCAAATATCCCAGTTTAGTCACCTCCTATTTCTATCTCAGAAAAAAAACCCTACCAAATTGCTGCCTTTCTGGGTTTTTTAAATGTTGCCATACAGTGATTGTCCTTTTGCATTTAAACACATTTAAAATAAACCAATTAGTATCTATCTGAAATATGAGAAGGTCTGGTTGTAGATTTTCAGCCTGGTCCTGCTCACATTAACACCAGTCTTGCAGGGCCTCCAGGCAGCTGTTTTTACTTCTGCCACTCCTACATTTTCTGTTCAGCATCCCATCCGTATTTCAGGGATCTCAAAGGGATAATTAGCTGTATTGGTCAGTCTTACATACAGGTGGACCACAAGTCCTATAAATGGCTGTGGAGTAATCTAAGCATCTCAAAAATCCTAAAAAAAAAAGATCACTGATGGAGAAGTTGTCTGTCTTTGGACAGGAAGAATAGAAGGAAGCAATGAGTGAAAGGCCTTTTTGCAAGTCTTTCATGGAGTGTGACCTTCAATGCACCCAGACTGTGCGAGGGAAGGCAGCTCCTGCCAGCCAGATTAAATTGTCAAAGTGAATGAATTTAAAGCCGAGGTTTTAACTTTCTACCTATTTACATATCACATGGCGTTTAACGATTAGCAAATTAGACACAAATCATGTGCAAATCAATGCAAATTACTGGTTCACACACACAATGTAAACTTCATTTTTCATGTTGGGATGTAGCCAGTGCCTGGTTAACAAGCATATGGATTTCTGATCTGGGGTAAATGAGCTACTCCCCCCTCTTCCCCTCTCATTCCTCCGCTTGGCACAAACCCACCACATTTCTCATTCAATCCACATAATTCACTCAATACTCTCCTCATGTCAGGCTTCGTGTAGGCAGGTAATAACTTCTAGAGTCATTAAATTAGGCTGTGTGCTTTCTCTAATTTGTGCTCCTTGGTTAGAGTTTTGTGGTCACTTACACTAATTAGAAATGCTCGGTTTATTAACACAAGATATATGCTTTGGAGAGCTCCTGGAGATTTCCAGAGTGTTTATAGATCCCTGCAACTTCTGTTTTCTTGACTTTTGAACTGTGTCATATATAACTATTCTGAAGTGAGCTGACGAAAGCCCCTTGATCTCGTCGTCATCGTTAAAACCCATGGCATTCACTGCTCCTCCAATGTCACTTTTTATTTCAGAGGGGATCTCCCTTCTCCCAAGAGAGATTATACACAAGCAGAATCACAGAGTCAGACAACAGTCGTGCCCAGAAGCAACCTCTGGAGGTCTGTTCTGCAAACTCCTGCTCAAAGCAGGAGCAACCTCAAAGATAAATCAGATTTCATAGAGTCACAGAATGGTTTGGGTGGGAAGGGATCTTAAAAATCATGTAGTTCCAACCCCCTGCCATGGGCAGGGACAGCTTCCATTGTCCCAGGTTGCTCCAAGCCCCGTCCAACCTGGCTTTGGACACTTCCAGGGATGAGGCAGCCACAGCTGCTCTGGGCACCCTGTGCCAGGGCCTCACCACATTCATTGGGAAGAATTTTTTCCTAGTATCTCATTTAAACCTATTCTCTTCTAGTCTGAAGCCATTCCCCTTTGTCCTGTCTCTATTCCTTGGGCAATTCTGGAGTTTGGAACATCTGCAGGGTCTGTGATTCTGCTCCCTACCTGCTGAGCCTCTGCTCCTCTGCTGAAGGGAAAATGAATTTTCTAAAATCCAGTGTGAGTTTCCACTGCTGAAACATGTGGCCTTTGCCTCTTGACCTTTCATTGTGCAACCCCAGGTCTCTACTCTGTCTTCTCTCCAGATCGCTGTAGGCAGTGGAAAGAAGGCTGCTCTAATTCCCCTTTCAACTCCTCTCATTCCTGTGCTCCAGCCTCCAGCCCTCTCTGCTATACTCACACCAATCTCTCACTTTTGGGGGACTCTGAAAGGTTTTCTGCAGTCTCCTCAGTAGCAGTTACAATAGTCAACTGTCCCTTGGTGTGCTGCTGCCAATTAGCTGTGAATTTTGAATAATAAACTTCTTATGCAATTAGCAGCCACAATTTTTCCCTCCTCTCAGAAATTCTGTGTAGCAGAGACCTTCCTTTAAGGCCTGGTAAAGAAAAGGACACCTGGAAAACTCTGTTTACCACCCTAAAACTGATTTTGGACAGTTGCAGACAAGGAAGATCAAAACACACAAATCAAGGGAATGTGCCCACTGGCAACATATAATCCTTAAAACTCCAGCGCGTCTCACAGAAAATCCCACGCAATGCGTATGTACGGCAAAAGTTGAAGGGAAAACATTGCTGAAGTCACAGTATCCATTTAAATTGCCTCAGGCTGGAACTTCTAACTGGGAATGAGTGATTTTAGTCCCTATCAGATGTGAATAACATAAACAATCAAAGAAATATGTCTTCTCTGACATGACCCTTAATCACTGCAAAAAAAAAAGAGACGGTGACCTTGATTAACATTGTGCTGCTGAATATGATATGAGAGATCCCATTGATCATGGATTCCAGCAACTGGGGACAGACAGAGCCTTTGTTTTCATGCCTTCATTTAGTGCCTACAGAATTTAAGGTATGATCAAAATAGAGGAGAGTGTTGTACAGGCTGCATCTGTAATCTTCTGCTCCCTGCTGAATACAAAGCTCTTACATCTTTTGTATGAAATAGGAAAGAAATACTCCTATAACCTGGGCTCAAGAGGAATTGCCAGTTAAGTTTCCATTTGAATGTGTGTGCAGGAGGACAGAGTTAAAATTCCGCAGGCATCTGCAGGCAATATTTTGTTGACCATTACCTATGTAACTCCTACAGCATAAATAAATTAAATTTGTTATTTTTATTATTATTTTTTTTTATTTTGGAGGATTTGGGCCTTAAGGGTCAGCCTTTAATCAGAAAGGTGTTTTGTTCTGTAGCAGTACAGTCATCCCTACAACATATTAAAATATATCAATTTTCTGCTTTAAGTGTTAAAAGTAACATCTTTCCCATGAATATTTATTTTATTTTTTTTAAGTTTGCTTATTTCACAGTTCATCCTTCTCCCATCTAAGCTGCTCTTTCCTTTGCTCCTTGCCTTGCTGCCCAAAGAAATTAATTCTGCTATGCCCATGGTTTTGCATGTATAAAACATCAGATACCAGCATTTTCTGACCTTCTGCTTCTTTCAGAATTCTGTTCATTATTCTGTGGCTTCAAACAACCAGGTATTATTCATATTTTTTAGACTTCACAATCATCCATCTGATGTGTCAAATGTTTTAAGAGGCTTAGTCAACAAACATCCAGCAAGATGAAATGTGCAGAAAGCAGCTACAGTCTGAATCCTGGACCAAAAATGTCTACAAATAATTATAGACCTCTCTCAAGAGCCCCAGACACAGTCAAACAGACTAAGGTTACAGTTGTATGCTAAATCCAGTATTACTGCTGACATTTACAGCCCCAAAAGTTAAGAGCTCTGGAAAGGATGTGTGGCTGTAGCTGATTGCAAACTGTTGGGAATTATCTCAGTAACGTCACGACTTTCAAATTTTGCTCAGAATTCGCTTCGCAGGAAGTCATTTACCAAGTTAGTGCCCAGGTTCAGGTCACCATGTGGATGTACCCCGTACTGCAGGTCCTGAGGATATCAGAGAGCAGGCAGATAATGTTTTATTGTTTAACAGGAGTTAGGAAATCTTTTACAGCGCATCGGGAAGTGAACGGGGAGTTCCTCACAGCTTTGGGTACATAAGTTGTTTTTGAAAGCCTGCCCTCCTACAGACATCCACTTCTGAAAACACCTCAGTGCTTTGGGTTTAGGAATTAACCTACATGGGCACCACAGCGACAGAATTACTTCCTCAGCCAGGAGACTTCATTTACAGCCCTGCACTTGCGATTTTTGCCCCTGTTGCAGTATATCACAGAAACTCATTGAGCGAGGTGTCTGTGAACCACTTGCTTTGTATCTAAAAATAAGTTCAGTGCCTTATTTCCACCATGGGATCAATCCAAGAGGGAGATGCTTTTCTTAAGGAATACAAATGTACCATCATGAACACTGCATCTTTTTGCCTCGGAAACCATATGGATTCACAGAGCAAGTGAAAAGGTTGTGGGGTTTTTTTTTTCCCTCATCTTTCCCTTCCTTTTAGCTCTTAAGTCTGGGCATTGTAAAGGAGGGTTGAGCACTAAACTGCACCCACAAAGAGTTTAGAGCAGTGCCAGGTCTGTCTCCAATGCTTTTATTGAATTAAAATAAGCTGACATAAGCTGGACGATAGGATGGGTGGTTTTGTGCTCTCAGAGCTTTTAAAGCACTTTTGAGCTCAAGCTGTGATCAGACTGAAGTTTAACAAAATAAAGCAGAGAAACCAACCCGAAACAACTCTCTCTAGCTTTGGATGAATGCTATTTATCACTGGCAAACTTAAGCCTTTCTTCTAGGTGTTCACTTTATCTGCGCCCAGGATTGCTCCATTGTGAAGACGAACACAAGTGTGATACTGCTCTGAGCCACAGCTCCCTTGGGAGGATCTATCAGGCAAAGCTGTTGCTTTCTCAGCTCCTGCAGAAAATTCATTCCAAATATATGTCTCATATAAAACACATTTGATTTTTTTTTTTTAAATACACCTCCCTCTCTCCAAGTAAATGCAGCTTCTGTTGTAGCTCAGATGTGGAGCCTTGGATCCGAAGCAGGGATAATCATGATCAGACTTACCAGGACATGATGACTCTGAGTGGGGCTTCTATGCCAAATTTGTTGCTTTTCCTTCGTGGGTGCTATTTTAATCTTTTCCACAGGCATGATCTCCAGACAGATTTCGAGCCATGCATTTATCTGTGCAGGACATTTGAATTTTATCTTTTCCTCGGTATGGATGGTATTCTGTAACCGTCTGATATCAACAAGATGTCTGAGCACAAAAAGTTTTTCTCCTGGACCCCAAGACTCCAACATGAGCCTTTCATTGCCATTGCAGGTATAGAAATTTGGGTTTTTCCAGTTTCCTACGTTTCCAAGGAATAGAGGAGCAGGAGGGGAATGACTGTCTCTCAGCAAGCATGGAGACAAAACAAAACTGAGGAAGAAGTATTAGAATCAGTAATTATTTAGGTTGGAAAAGACATTTAAGACCATTGAGTTCAACTGTTAACCCAACGCTGCCAAGGCCACCACTAACTGGTTAAGTGCCAGAACAGAGATCCAAAGGAGAGGTTTAAATCTTCATCCTTGGAAATTTTCGACACTGAACTGGACAAAGTCCTGAGTAATGTGCTCTGACTTTGAGGTTAATCCTTATTTTCCACAGGAGGTTGCCCTACAGACCTTATAGATTCCCTCACAACCTAAGTTTTGTATGATCACAGTACACAGACCATACAAAATTGTGAACCAAAGGTGGGATTAAATATGTGCAAATTAGATCCACGAACATACACGACAGCTTCTTTAGACTTGCAGTTAACTCTCTAGACCATTCTTGCTCCCTGGCCTCAGCAGAGGTGGGCTGAGATACAGGACAGTGTCTGCAGGTGGTAGTGTTTGATTGTGCTGATATTTAGCAGAAAGAAGGAGCTGATGGCTTTGATTTAGGGTTTGTGATTTTACATAACTGACAAGCCAGGCAGAGTCTGTGGATGGGTGTTTTCTGTTGCAGTCAAATCAAAACAAATAATGTAGTTAAGGCACCATGCAAACTGTTTGGGATATTGTCATATCATTACGTGGCTTCTATTTCTGACAAACATTACTTACATTTCAAAGCACTTTTTTCCCCCCAGCTTTCCATATGTCAGCTGCTATCAAAATACACTATTTAGAGTTAAGTGGAAAGAAAATAAAAATTATTATTTTTTCTAGTCTCTGATCTTCAAGTGCTCGAAGAAAATCCCAGACACTGCAATGTGTGTGAAATGTCCAGCTTTATCCATAACTCTAGGACCACTCTACTGCCTCCAAAGATTGTCCAAGCACTAGAGGATCCCAGCCTCATCCTTGCAGCAAATGACAAACCTGCACCTTTCCCAGGCATTGCTTCAGTCATTCAAAACTGATCTAAAATAGAGAGCTCAAGACTGGGATAAAGATTCTCCCATTTCATATAAATGCTAAATATGACTGTCTCTTTGGAGGGATAACAAGCTGTTCTATAGTGCCAATATGTGGTGTTAAAAAGCTAAAAATAAGAAATCAGAAGGAACAATACAGACTCTTACACAAAGTAGCACTGTGGGAAAATTTGTCAGAGAAGCAATCTTCTGGGTGACTATTCAGGCCCTATATCTGAAACACCAAATTCAGTTCAGAAGGTACAACCACAGAATTGTTTGGGCTGGAAGGGAACTTGAAGCTCATCCAGTTCTAATCCCATCCCATGGGCAGGGACAGTGTCCACTATCCCAGGTTGATCCAAGCTCCATCCAACTTGGCCTTGAACACTTCCAGGGATGGGGCAGCCGCAGCTTCTCTGGGCACCCTGTGCCAGGGCCTCATCACCGCCACAGGGACCAATTTTTTCCTAATATCCAATCTAAACCTACTCTCAGTTTGAATCCATTTCCCCCTGTCCAATCACTACATGCCTTGTAAATAGTCTCTCTCCATTTTTATTGAACTCTTCAGGCATTGGAAGGCTGCAATTAGGTCATCCCAAAGCCTTTTCTTTTTCAGGCAGAATAATTGCAATTCTCCCAGCCTTTCCTCCCAGCAGAGCTGCTCTGTCCCTCTGATCATCCTGGTGCCTCTTCTGGACTGTCTCCAGCAGTTCCACCTCCTTCCTGTGCGGGGTCCCAGAGCTGAAGGCAGCTCTGCAGGTGGGGTCTCACCTGAGCAGGGCAGAGGGGCGGAATCCCCCCTTTCCTGCTGCCCATGCTGTGGGGGACACATGGGGGATTCAGCCCAGGACATGGGGGTTTTCAAATTTGGGGATTTCAGAGATGGGGCATGTCCAGCTCTCACCCACCAGCACCTCCAAGTCCTTCTCCCAGGGCTGCTCCATCTGCTCATCCCCCAGCCTGGACGGTACAAATAATCAGTCCGAGATGTTACACGAGCACATAATCACATACAGTCTGTAAAGTTCCATCAGAATTGCTCCTAAATGGCTGCTTAAAGCCAATTCCAGGTCATAAAGAAGAAGGCATCCATCCACTGTGCTTCCATTTCATCTAAAACCAAGTGCCAGGGAACACGAGCAAACACAAAAAAGAGCAAGTGCTGAAAGCATGGAAGTATTAAAGAAAAGAAATCCCTTTTTGCATTTGCAGAAAGGATATTATTCTGGAGTTCCCTTGACCTATCATGGAAAATGGTTTCTGCTAGCTCAGGTGAGGGCAGTACAGTGGTGGGCACAGTGCTAGGGAAGAGAAATCACTCAGAGTAATTAGCAATATAAATGCAGATTTCAACAGGTGAGTGGCAAACAATTGCCGAAGTTGGATGGACTTTCAGTCTTAAATTCAGGTAGTAATGTGAGACTATGAGACAGCTATAGCATGTTAATGTAAAAAGCTATTCAAAAAGTTAAGATGAAGGTTAAAGCCTACTTTGAGCATGTACACTTCAGTTCCAAATGTATTGATGGATATGAATAGAAGAACAGTTTACTCATACAATAGTTTTACAGTCCCTGATCTCATGTGTAGGAAAAAGCATTAATGCCAACCTCATGCTTATAGATTGCTGGGAAACAAGAACAAAGCAAAAGATGATCTACGTTGCTGAGAGACTTGGAGTTTGATACCAGTGGGAAATTTATTTCGGACAGGTTTACACCAAACAGTCAATAAGCACCGAGTTTGCAAGACTGTGTGTATGTGAGCTCACTAGGAAAGTTTGGCCAACAAATCAGGTGTAACCTTGAGTTTGTCACCAGCCTCCCATCCATTATCCTTTTCTTCCCCCTCCACAGTAGCACTTACATTACATATTATGTCTCCTCTTTTCCACAAGAGATAACACAGATTCCTCCAGTTTTCTTCAGAGACAACATTTCTTGATTTCTTATCACACTTCCTGCTTTCTTCTTCAGTAGATCCATATTAGAGTTGATTATTTATACCTACATGTAGAATTTTGAACCTAGGTATGTCTTTTTTTTCCTTTACTCCTTTTTTTCTTAAGACTTTGGAACATTTAAATCCAGGTTTATATGAATTGATTCAATCAGTCTTTGTTCTGAATGAATTTTCATGGTGCCAATATTAATGGTGCATATTTATTTACATGGGTAATTACTTAAGCCTCAACACAAAGTGGTTTCTGACCTTGTACTTTCTGTGGTCTAAAATATCTGATATTTTTTCCAAAATTACTTCTCCCCCCAAAAAAATGTGACTTTATCTATGTAGGTTTTATATTTACCCTTATCCTATTGCACTGATCCAGCCAAACAGAGGCGTCTAAGTGGCCTCATATCAGAAACAAAATCCAGGCAGAAAAAGGTTGTTAATTCACTGGGCTTTTCTTAGATCTCCAGATTTTCAACACAGCTACAGCTGACCTTGAAACTTTGGATTTGTGGCCGAGGAGATAATGGCAGAAGTGCTGATAGACTAACTAGTGTTTTGGGATATGAATCTGGAGTTTACTCCCACTAGCACTATATCATTCTGCAGCTGAGGTATTACTTATCCTGGTACTCTTACCTCTGTCAGCACTATGAGTAGTTATCTCCCTCCATATCATTAAGGAGAAAAATCCTGTAGAGTGGCAGGAAACAATTTACACTTTGGAACAAGAAAAAAAAAAAAAGGGAAGAGAAGATAACACAACTTGAGTGCAAGCCATAAGCTGTGTGGCAGTGAGGAAGGACTGGAGTCTCAAAGACTGAGTGAAAACAAGAATGCAGCTACTTTACTACTACAAGAGATTAAAACAATCCTAAAATCCTCCAAGGGGCTGTGTGTGTGTGTGTGTGTGTGTGTGCGTGTGTGTGTGTGTGTGTGTGTGTGAGAAATCCCACACAAACACACCCAAGTCCTCAGGGTGCTTTTTTAAAATTTCACAATAATTCAAGAATACTTATTACCTTACACATTTTCTCAAATAAAGGGTAAAAATAGTACTTTAAGGTTTAACTGTATGAAATCAGGTTATTTTAGTGGCAGTTAGTGTGTTCAAGATCTTTACAAAACACACCACTTAACCTCACCAAAATCTAAATAACTGCCTGCATTGAATCCCAATGATCTGTGCTTCCTGGAGGTAAAGGGAAGATTTATTTAAATGATGCTAAATCATCCAAAGGATCCTCTAAGAAAAAGAACTGGTGATGTTAAGAGATCTAAACAGAGGCACAAAGCTTCAAAATTCAGCCTGGAGCAAATTTCAGTGGCTCTGGCCATATTCCAGATTATGGCAGTTGTTCAATATTAATCTTTTCTGTTGTGTTATTGTTTGAAGAAACAATATTGGAAAATGAATTTGAAAAAAATGGACCAGGACACAGGAAATAAACTGCAAGTTGGACATCACGATTACCAGACAGGGCAATTCTAAAGCAGCCAGTTTTCACACAGACCTTGGTGATTCAAGAGAACATACTTCCCATCAATGAGCCTGTCTGACACACAGCCAAAGATATGTTTTGCACTTACAGAAATTTTAAGAATGATTTGTAAATATTTTGCTAACAAGGCTTATTTTAAAACCTATAATATAATATAAATATAGGGGAGGGAAGAACCAGGAACTTTCAAAATACTTCTTAAAATGAGGAATGTGGAAAGAGTTGGTCTCAAATTCAGAGAACTAAATCATCCAAGTATATCTTAGTGATCCCCTGCTGGTGAGAGCATGCCCTGGGCACTCATGAGTGAGGACCAAGTCACCCACCCCAAATACACACACAGAGAGAGAGGGAGGGAACAGAGGAGAACACAAAGTCTCACAGTCCCTACAAGTGACTTGCCTTGTGGAAGAATCCTGACAATAATTGCAGCAGTGTTGAACAAAGTGACATTAATATAAATTTGAGTTTCTTATTACAATCTGGTGAGAGGGAAGGCACTCAGGAGAGCTGCAGGGACTGGATGATGCTGGGTAGACGCCCAGCCACTGAAGCTACCAAAGGGACGTGTAACTTTACCCACTTTCGTTTAGAGAGTGCCTTTTCCAGCTTGTCCCTTGGCATCATTAACGTAATTAATAATTGCTAGAAGTTGCCTGCTCTGCCCATGCTGGGGGTAGCAATTTCCTAGGTAGTTGCAGATTCCTTGTGTCAAAGTTACAGGTAACGGTGGGATGAGGATGGAGGGCACGAGGATGGAAAGTGAGAAATGTGTAGCCTTCTTTCACACATGTGAGGTTATTGTACTCATGATGCAATACTTCCTCCAGTCATTTTCCTGGCTAAATATAGGAAAACTGAATTCTACCCCATCCCTGCACGTCCATTCTGTTCCAGTGGTCAAATAAGGTTTCAAAATATCAAAGCACCAATATTAACTATATCGCACCAAAGCCAATTGCATAAGATCACTGGAGGCAGAATTACAGAATACCCTGAGTTGGAAGGGACCAACAAGGATCATCAAAGTCCAGCTCCTGGCCCTGCACAAGAGCACCCCAGTAATTCCATCATGTGCAGACAATACTCTGCTCTCACAAAATAGCTGCTTTTGCAGTGAACAGGCTGGTTAGTCAGGACCTAAATGCCTCAGATTTTACTCTTTGCTTTGCAGGGTGGCCTTGGGCAATTACCTTCCTCTTGCCCCAACTTCCCTTTCCCCCTGTGCAAAGGATGCACAAATGATCTGCTACTACCAAGTGCTGCAAGAGATTAAGATATTCTTTAACTTTAGAAGCCATGTGCTCACTCAACTGACTCTTATCTCCCCAAGCAAATATTCTTTTGCCATTAAGAAAAACAATAACCTGGAAAGGCACCAACAAAAAGCCTTCATTAGTGCGGAATAAAGATTGCCCTTATGTTCTTCCAAGACTGTTGGAAGTACTACTCTGCCAGCTAGGGAACACAAATAATATGGCAATAATATCTTGCCTGTACTTTCTGAGAAGATCACTTTGTGCTTGCAGATTATGAACTTTTTATGAAGAATTGTAGAATCATAGAATAGTTTGGGTTGGAAGAGGCCTTAAAAATCATCTAGTCCAACCCACCTGGAAAAAGCAGGGAAAGAGGTGGGCTCTCCTAGAGAAGAGCATCCACAATAATTATTGCTAACTATTTAAATCCCATTTTCTGTGGAAAGGGGACATCTGTCCAGCTGAACTCAGCTGGAGAAGGCACCTGCCACAGTCTGAGTCCCTGGCTTTCTCCTGGGATCACCTCCACACCTCCCGTGAGACCCGCTGCCTATTATTCCATGCCGTGCTCTCCTGCCCAACCCTGCAGCTCTGGACTGTAAAAGTGCCACGTTTTACAGCTGACAGTGAAGATGGCAACATCCAGGAAACAAATTCTGAGCCACCTGATATCGACAGGCACCTTCAATCACACGGGGACAGCAGAGCATCCCCAGCAGCTGCTGGCACAGCTCTCCTGACCTCACACTCCCCCAGCTTCCAACGGCCTCGGACAAGGCAGGAGCAGTTTGGTGACTGCCAGAAGCATCAGGAATAATTACTAGTTTGGGCGGAGAAGGTCTGCATTGCATTATTGTTTGGGTATTATCTCTTTTTCAAACCCCTGAGTGTCACTGCTGATGTCCTGGGAAGGCAGACAGAGCAATCTAATGAACTTGTGCTAATGAAGAAAAGAAGGAGCCTGTGCTGTGTTTTTTTTTTTAAATTTAAGTTTTT
>VZTA01009498.1:0-120114 GCA_013398855.1 Mohoua ochrocephala
CGGGTGCGGAGACCGCCGGGCTGCCCGCGGCCGGGGCGGACCGGAGGCGGCATCGCCGGCAGTCGCTTCCAGCCCGTGGGATGGTTATCCGCGTCCAGCCCCCGCCGCGGTGAGGCAGAGCCGGGAGAGGAGGGAGCTCTGAGGGGAGCCGGGTGGGCGCCCGCCTGCCCGCCCAGCCCGGCGCCGCTCCTCACATGCCGAGCACCTGGAGGCGGCGGTGCCGTGCCATCGTGTGGCTGGCTGGGGTCTGGGATTTTACGGTCGTTGTTTTCCAATTTTATTGCCTTTTTAAGTTCTTGATATTGTTTCAGCACGGTTTTCTCACTATATAAAGAGGCAGGGTGACCATGGTTCAGCATTTGTACGTCTGAGTATGAATTACATCTCTCTTCTCTCTGGTTTGTCTGAATTCTTGTCACAACAGCCTCTTCTTACTGCCTGTGTATTTCTGGAAAAGGAGATTTTAGTTGGATGGACTTTACAGTTCTTCTTTGATACTTTCGGCTTAGTCAAATAATTAATGGGAGACATTTGTTCTCCATTACGCCTGAGCGTGCTTCCCTCCAGAGCGCTTCTAGCTCGGACCAGGGAACGAGCTGAACCAGAGGCTGCTGTGTGGCAGGACGGGAAGCAGTGCTGGAGTCTTAGTCGGGGTGGCTGTTGTGCTAAAGCGAATGTTGGATTTAAAATAATAAAAAATATAATTATACCTGACAGAATGTTATTTAATATTTTCAGCCAAAGTTTGGAAGCTGTGATCTAATTGTATACTGCTTCAATTTTTACTCCCTTTAAAAAAATTATTTATTTATTTATCTGTTTCTTTATTTATTTTGTAGGAGAATAACCTTATCAAGATGTAGCTGGCCTCTAGCTTACAAGGGGAGATCTTTTTATACATCTACTTATATGTTTTATTTTTAATAAATACAGTCCATTTCAGGTCCTGGTATTGAATAACAAGTTACTGGCAATAACCCTCTTTTTCACAATGCTAGTGGTCACATTTGTGTATTCAATTTCTGTTTTTTCTAGGGAAAAAGAAAAGTCTCAGAATGAAGGGTTATTTTAGGAATCTAGCTTAACCTCAAGTTGAATTAGACAAGGGGCTTTCCACCTCTTGAATGCTGGCATTCCCCGGTCTGAGAATGAGAATGTAGCATGAAATGAGTATATACAGCTGTGATTAAATACCTAGGGGAGTTCTGAGCTGTGGTACTGGGAAACACAAATACCATATTGGGTATAATGAGTTGGCCTTAGACTCTGTGGTGGAAAAGCTGGGGTGATGGACTTGTGAAGAATAAAAATTAAAGTTGATGAAGTCTCTATTTGAAATAAGTAAAAGATATTCACATAACTATTATTCCATCTCTAACTTCATGTGAGATCCCAAAGCTCCACACGTGGCACTAGTGGTCCACTTTACCTTTTGCCTTCGTCAGTTGGCTGGGGTTTTACTCCATGGCAAACTAGCAAAAGGCAGTAAACATAGGACTGTCAAGTCTGTAGTTCTGTGTCTTACCATGGTTTTGCTCACTGTCATTAAGCAGCTGTGCATACATTGCAACGTGCATCTGTTTCTCAGGCCTGTTTTCTGTGGGTTCAGAGTGGTGCGGGGTTCACTTTAAAAGAAATTTGGATTCATATCTAACGTTCCTATGCATGCTTTTGTCAGGTTCATTCAGTCTTTATTTTCTAAGCTGCTGTGATTTCTCTTTATGTTCTTGAGAGTAGTTCTCTAGTCTTTCTTAGCATCCTGGTAGTCTCCTGTTGTCACATGGAGGCAACTGGCTTGAACGTTTGCGCATGGTATTTTGGCATCAATTTTACCTGTGCGTTGTTCAGTGACATTAACACTTTGTCATCGTGACCAAAAATACACCGCCTAAAAGCATTTTGTAGAAAGATGTGGTATTGTCTGAATCTTTTGCTGTACTGAAAGACAGCATCGTGGTATCACCAAGCATTAAATATTTTGGATGAGTGTTACAGGGTGATGTGGATGGTGTGGAAAGCAAGGGTCTCCCACCAGCCTATTGTTCCTCACATTGCTCCCCACCGCTAGCACAACACGTGCCTTACTCCTCCACCAGTTCCCTCTGATCCTGTTTGCTCCTCTACCTCCCACCCTGTTGCTCATGTGCACACACACCCCCCAGGCACACCAGCTCTGTTTCCCTGGAGAGGGTTAAGCGTGGCGGGTGGCAGGGAGCCCACAGAGGTGGCCTGGTGACTTGCAGGCCCAGAGACAGCGCAGAGCAAAGTCAGTGTGTTGTGCAGGGCAGCAGAGTCGAGCCCGAGTCAGCGATGTGAACTCTGCGTTGAGAACAATAGCACCTAATAAGAGTTTGTTGAAATCACGTTATCGTGCTGGCGTGTTATTTGACATGCTGCATGCTAGTGCTGTGCTTTCTTTGTGACTTGTGTATACAAGACCTGTCAGGGTAGTCTGTTCTAACTTTACTGAGTCTGTATCGGATCTACCCATATATTTGCTTTCTTCCTTAAGCTTGGAAACTCTGGAAGCTAGACAAGCAATTGTCTTAATTGGCCAAATTATGTTTTTCCCTGGGTTTTTTTGTGTAGTCAGTACATTTTCTTGTCTCCCTGGGAGACAGTACCAAACCCGATGCAGTAGTTTGGTTTTCATTTCTAGCAATTGGGGCTGCAGTTCATCGTGACAGGTCTTCCAGAGTTCTTGGTATGAATCCAGATTAGTCCTGATTTGTGTTCTGCTTCTGTTGAGTTGTGGTATCTTTGGCCTCTCCTACTTGCCTTGGCGTCTGGCACATTTCATTTTATGCTGGTGTTTCTTGATCTGAGACTGTAGTTTCATCTGCTGAACTTTATTCCTGTCCCTTAAGCTCTCTGCTTATTCTACCTTTCCTTCTTTATTAGGTAATTCATCTCACTGTGTCTGGAAACCTTCTTAGGAATTCTCTTGTCACTTCCTTGGGTTCCAAGTTCTGCAGATACTCATATTGTAGTTCAAACATGTTCCAGACCTCCCCTGTGCTCACATCCTCCGATTGCTCATTCCTGTTCATCTCACTAATGAACTCCTTAGTTTTTGAGATTTGCTTTTTGAAATTGAAAACCTTAATTGCAGATTTACTTGGGTTGCTCTGCAGTTTAATTTAAATCAAATCAATCATAAAGGATAAATCTGGGATTATTCTTTCACCAACCTTCCTGTAAGATGAGATTTAGTTATCAGCCTCAAGTCTAAAATCCTGACAGCACACCAGTGCTGTCATAAGTATATGGTGAAAAAGAATTGGTCAGCTGTAGCATCTGACAATAGATGGGACTGATCTACGGTAATTGTTCCTTGTGTCTGTAAGTATTTCAGAATGTTTCAAATTGTTTGGTAAACATTAGTTACTTAAGTACAGATCCCTCCCCACAAATAAAAATTATTGCAGTATTTACTGAGTACATGCTTACATATCTTCCTGGATGGTAATACTGTTGAAAAAAAAAAGACGAAATGGGTATCTCTTGGTAAGGACTTCCCCTCTTAAAGGGCGTAATCTCACAAAAAAACCCCGTGCACTGTTAAGCCAGGGTGGGAAAAATGAGGAGAAGTCAGGAGCATGGCTCTTTTCTGGGAACTGACAAAGGATCGTCCTGGCAGCCTATTCTACTTTCTTTGTTTACCTGTACACCCAGTTTGTCTGGTCTGGTGTTTTTAATTCTCTGCTTTGGTTATGCTGGGTTTTTTTTGCCTTGTTATTCCTCCTCTGCTTCATTGCTTTAACTCTGCTAGGAAAGGGACTTGACTATAATTTGCAAGCTCTTTCAGGGTTTGTTTGGAGCTGAGTGGGGGACTAAACACTCTGGTGCTTTGTAGACTGGGAAGGATGCAGGAATTAAGTGACCACATGCCAGCAAGTGAACTGAGCATGAAGTGCTTATTATTTTGAAAATGGAAAGGTCAGGATTGCAGGAGTGAGAGTTTAAGAAAATAAGCATGTCTCATTATTGCACAACAAATGTGAAGTCCTGTAATTATTTGTAAATGCCTTCTAGCATCCCTGTGAGGTACCTAAGTATTACCCATGGAAGGAAGAATGAGGATGAAAGGTCTCAGCCAAAATCAAGAGAGAAAACCTATTAATACATTGCAGTTATCTTGTTTTCCAGCTGCTGCATTCATCAGTAAGAATACTATATTCCATAATTTTGTGCAAAGAACGTTAGCGGTAACCTAGGATATGTATTTTAAAAAATAAATTAATTCACGATAAAGCTTACAAAATACGTTCCCTAGTCCCGGCCAATAAATGCTTTAAATATGTTAATGCGAGCAAGCTTGTTCTCACTAATTTTGCTTAAAAACAAGCTGACAAGCATTAATTTTCCATACAGCACGTTTTCCTGGGATGCCATTGTAAGCACTAAAATTACCTTGTTCCCATTTCAGATGGTAGTGTATTTCACTTACACACTTGCTAGAATATTCAGTCTAATGCTATACACTTAGCAGTTGACTCTAAAATTATAAGTATTTAAAAGAATTGTTTTGGAATTATTTTCAAATCATACCTCTGAGTAGTCATTGACATCATGCATTGATTAGTTGAAATAAACTATTTAGCCAATATGTACTTAGTTGGTAAACATTCCTTAAATTACTTATTCTGATAATCTATTCAAGCTTCCATTAGCCATGTGGTTCTGTTACATTTCAGTGTAATTTTCATTATTATTCCTTGGAGATAAATTGTTAAGGAGTTTCATGAAAGGATGGATCAATAAATCAGAAAATTAACCTCATTTGTTCCCCAATATACCCCCAAAGAAAATCAGATAGAAGGCAAGGTTTTTTCTTGTTTTTTTTCCTTCTTTTCTTTGTGCTCTTTTCCTGCTGAAAAGGAATCCTGGGGCCTGAATCACTTGTTAACAAGAAAATAAGTTGTTAGCTATGTGGTATTATTTTATCCTTGTTCTTTGCTAATTCTGAACTCGTTGTATTTTGTCTGTTTTGAACACACACTAGCAATGTCAGAAAGCAAACCCAAGCTGCAAGAGGGTATTTTAGCAAAGCTTAAGTTCAGACATCATCAGTTGAGAATTTGACACGTCTCAAAAAGAGCTGTAAAAACTCCTATGGTATACTCAAGATACATTCATTTTCATGGATCACAGAGGTGATTAAAAGTGGAAATACTGTTGGCTTTTTTGTTTTTTTTCTTTGCTGACTACAACTTGTTGTAATTTTTTGGCTTTTTTTCATGGCAAAGGATGGTACCGGTTTCAATAAAACTTGTGTTGAGGAGGAGCATTCAGGGGCAGGTCACTTGCCATGCTGGGATGGGTTTCTGTCCTGTACCTCCAGATGCTTCCCAGAGCTCCTCTGCTCCTAAAATACCTGATGAGGGACAGCACCAGGGAGGACGAGGTGGCACCAAGAGGCTTATCCTGTGGCTTGTGAGTCGGGTGTTTGTTTGGGATGTACGAATCCTGGGTTAAATTTTTGAACTCAAGTTTGCAGGAGCAAGCTGCTCCTTTCCTAAGCAGTGCAGGCCTTTGCTGTCCTTCACAAGAGAAACTTAAAAATGAATTGACTAGGCTTTGCTGTTCTGCACCTCAGCATACCTTTTATTTTCTTGATGCTTTGCAGAATTAAAGTGAAGATGCAGGCTAAAAAAACCCCAATCTATTGTGAGATTTGAGTTTCAGTTCTAGTTTTATCATCACGTGGCTGAACATATGAACAGTTTGAGATCAACAAGATCACAGAGCACGTGTAAGATTAATTTGCAATCTAAGTGAGTTTGTGGACAGAATTAGTTTTTCTGGCATGAGTAAGTGTAAAAGCCCATAGCTAAATCATAATTTTAGGGGTTAATGTTCTTCATTAAAGTTACTTTTTCAAGGTTTTTTTTCTAAGTATAGAACTTCTGAGTTGATAATTAATTTCTGCATTAATGAAAAAGAAAATGTTTGTCTTAGAACCTACTGCAGAGCAAAAAGATGTTGAAAATTTGGCAGTGTCTTTGAAGTGTTGTTTTTCAATTTGCTAAAAAGTGAGTATTAGTAATAATATTTTGGTTTAATATGAACAAAAGAAAGTGGAATTCAGATGCAGGTGTAGAAAGCGAGGATAAATCCATGTAGTATGGTAACCTTAAGCATGTCTTATAGCGAAATAATACACCTTCTGAAAACGTGCACTGAAGTGGCTTTAGGTTACTGTGAATGCATCAGTGATGAACATTTATTACAGCACTCTTCAGTAACTGCAATGCAGAAAATTAAGAAGGTGAATAATGTCCTGTTGACAAGTAGATCTGTAACTGAAGAGCAAGGAGATATTTTCAGATGATGGTGGGAAGACTGAACGGCACTGACTTTGCTGCAAAAGAAAGGAAGAGGGTAATAACTGAT
The DNA here is from genome assembly GCA_013398855.1 of Mohoua ochrocephala. Taxonomy (NCBI): domain Eukaryota; kingdom Metazoa; phylum Chordata; class Aves; order Passeriformes; family Acanthizidae; genus Mohoua; species Mohoua ochrocephala. The sequence goes on from VZTA01009498.1 coordinate 6,397, forward strand.
GTTAAAAGCCTTTGAAGGGTTATAAAGCAAGCTGTCCCAGAAGGATGTTTGTGGGATAACTTTGAGCAGAATTTGGTGATTGAGTGATGACTTGTCATACATACATCATCAGTATATTTGAGAAAACTTTTAAGTATTCCTACATCTGTGGAATTATTTTCATATTTAGACTCTTGTGTTAAGGTAGGAACTTCATTAAGATTTGTTTTCTACAGCCGTAGCACTTTTATTCTAATTACTGTGGAAAAGATTGTGATGTTGTGAAACTTAATTTTTTCCCCCGATTCCTCATGTTTTTCAAGTGAAAGCATCTTTTTTCATCATCCTTTTCCATATGCGTGCTTTAAGTAACATAACTGCCTATACTTAACGAGATGTGAGAAAGCATTTGTCCTCAAGGATCCCCACTGAAGTTTTAGCTAAACAGCAAAACATGAAAATCAGTCTTCTAATAAGCAGTCACTCAGGGAATTAATACCAAAAAAAAGCATGTTTTCTGTCCACCCCCAAGTGGACAGGTAGCTCGTGCTGAACGGCTTGAGGGTTGTCACTGTTCGCAGGGGTCATTGCTCACACGGGCAGTGAGGGTAGAAGAGTTTTTCTCCAAAAGGTAGAGAAAATGTTTGCTGGAGAGGCACAGGAGAGTGTCTGTGGCTGCTGTTGGAAGGGCAGGCTTTTATTTTTTAGCACTTTCACCCCAATTTGGGAAAGAATGCAAAACTCTCCGCGATGTGAAATGCAGAGTCCCCAAGGCCTCCTTCTGCAGCCATCACTGTCTAAGAGTCCTGTGGATTTCGGGCTATTTGTACAACTAAAGGTTGCGGGCACTGCAGTGGAATGACCTCTGAAATGGAATTTTTTTCCTTACGAAATGCTGTGTACTTACCACGTGGAAGAATTGCTGGGCCATCGCTGAAACAAGGAATTTGGTACACTTGCTAACACTTACTGCTATCTTAATTCATCAGTAGCACCAAGTATACTGCTAGATGTGTTCCATTGTAGTTAATGGAAAAATACCTGGTGCGTTGTTAGGCTCATTAATATGCAACATATGTTTATGTATTAAAATACCATTTTAGATTGAAGCAAATAATGTTGCACAGGCAAAAGAAGAAACTGCTGTATATATGAAAGAATAATCCTTTAATGGTAATAGTTGCCATTAAAAAAAAAAAGGTGGAAAGTATCACTTTGAGAACATAAAAAGATCATGAGGATTTTTAACCTTAAATTCCAAATTTAAAAAAATTGAGTCTGCAAACCTTGGTTTCATTGATAGAAATTGCTAAAGTAGTTTTTATCTTTCTTTCAAAATAATCAGGGAAGGTTGTTTTCTGCTGGATGAATCCACCAAATATTGGAACTTCAGGAATACAAATGACACATCATCCTTTTTTCTCAGTGCTAGAGGTCTTTATAGCAAATGTTGTTTCTGGTTCCAGGTTCTGTGTGATCAAATATTTACTATGTTACTTTTTTCAAGTTCAGTGTGTTGTTCAGTCCTATTTTGATCTATTTATTAGGGACTTTGCAGGAAGATGTAGGTGTGCATTTATGGACTTTGCCCATGATAAGAAGGTGGGTGGTATTGTTGAGCCCAGAAGGACTTCCAGCTCCTTCTTCCAAGGGTGTTGGAGAATGGGGTAAGCCTATTACTGAGCAGTAGAAATGCAAAGAAATAGAGCAAAGTTATGAGGGATGAGTTGGAAACCTCTCAGTTAGCTGTGTTGGGTAAAAATAAGGAGAAACTTAGAAGAAAATAAGGTTCTTTGTCTGCTGGGAAGTTGACAGTAAACTGTGAAGGTGACGATTCAGCTGTGAATGATGATTTTAGATGCAGTAGGTGTATTATTTGCAGTAGAGACAGGGAAGCAAGAATGTTACTTTCATAAGCCTTGTTAAGATCTCATTTTGAGCATATGGCCACCTGTGTTCGTGTAGAGAAATGAGAACAGTGATGCAAATGAGAGTGAGTGGGGTGATGAAGGGAGCAGAGATCCTGTCTAGGAAATGGCAGAAAAGGACTTGAGTGCATTTATCGTAGCAAAATACAGCAAGGGATTTGGTAACTATTAATAAGAATGATTTCACAAGGAAGTATGAGGGAGGGACAAAATTTATGAAAGTTAAAGCACAGTATAAATAAAAATGTAGATAATTTTCTGCAAGTAGTTTCCGAATACATTGGGGCTGTACGTTTGACTAACTTTCTAAGCTTCTGGGGGATGGAGCTGTGGCATAAGCTAACAAGCAGCTCTTTGGAAATGGTGAACCTGAACAAGGTTTTCATTCTCCACTTTAGGTTTATTAACTGTCGAGGTAAAGGCAGCCCTAATCTTTGACTGAACTTTCTCAGGTGCTCGTTGCTGTCTGTCAGAGGTTGCGGGGAGGCTGTGACACTGACCTTCCTGGTGCTTTATGCAGTGTGTTTACACTGAGTGGATCCCATTGATGCCTTAGGTTTTAGGTTTTATGTTTTTCAAATCTTGTGCTGGCTAGTGTGTAACTCTGAAGTTTCGTGTGGCCTGTGAGGTGCTGTTCTCTCATGCTGGTTAGACATAACAAAGCCTCTCTAGGTTTGCTCTTCAAGGACATCTTGATTGTCCCAGGCCCCAAAATGTGTAAAGTAAAAGCCTTTGAAGAGGAGGGGCAAACTTGGGGTAATTACATCATTAACTGAAGTTATAATTGGAGAATTAACCCTGATATGCAAATGAACCAAACTTATAAAAGTGTGAAGAACCCGTGGCCCAGGGTCCATCTGGGGTGGAGCCCCTCGTAGGCTTTACACTCCCAAGGTGTACCTTTGAAGGCCCTTCAAATAAATACCTACTTTAATTCTCTTATTCTTGTCTAGCCTCTGTTTTCAGGTAGCCACTTGAAGGCATCACCATGCCTTGAAGTGTCTGGGGTGGCCTGTGGGAGCCACTCTTTGTTACTGAGCGTTTATTCTGCATTTCCCTCCCTGTCCCCAGAGCATGAGTTTCTCCATGTAGGTGTAGGCAGGGTGTTGGGTGGGTTGCAGTGAAAAACCTCAGGTGCCTACCTGGTGTGTCTTCATACTTGTGTTTTTCATACTTGCTGCTGGTTGAAATAATTTGCCTGAAGCCCCACCAGTGTTGTTGAGAGGACTTAGAGGGTTTGGATCATCTGGATATTTTCACCGAGTACTTATTCCATTCTTTCCTACTCAGATATGCTGTAATGTGCAGGATATTGAGAAACATTTAATGTGTAGCAGGAATGGTTGTCAGGAGTAATCCTTTAAAATGTTGTGGCCTGGCAGCTTATTAAAGAGAACTAGATTTATCTAGTGCAGTTCTGTGGCCAGGTGCCTCTTCTGTTTTGAAGACAGATTCTGTAAAGTGCCATTATTTCCTAAAAAAAAATGAGGTGGGAGGAAGTGCGGTTGTTTTGTAAATGCAGGTGGTTCTCTGCAGAGAGAACTTGCTTTTTCCATTGAATTACAAGGCTAGATGTTAATTTGAATGTTACAGAGATCTGTGTAAAAGTTAATACTAGGTGCTCTCTTAGTAGCTGCATATAGAGAAATTGTTATTAGCTTGACAACCTTAATATTAGCAAGTTATTTTGCATTTTCAGCTACTTTTTATAATGGAATATGTGTCTTCCAGATGTACTGTTGAATACATTTGAAAGATGCAAAATACATAAATTAAACTGTCAATTTTCCAATAAAATAATAGTATGCCTGAGGGTAGATATGAGCAGCATGTACTTCAGTTACTATCTGAGAATTTATTTGATTATAGGATTTTATGTAGTTTGTAGGTAGCTTGTATTTAAAAATTAAAAATCACCATAATGTACTAGTGTGGGGCATGAAACCAGAAAGAAAATACTCAAAGTTAATAATGTTTATGCATTTTCCCTTTTTCCCTACCTCTTTGTATCAGGAACTGCTGAAATGGGTTGTGGATTGAACAAACTAGAGAAGCATGATGAAAAACGACCTGGTAATATCTATTCAACTTTGAAGAGGCCCCAGGTAGAAACCAAGATAGATGTTTGCTATGAATATCGATTCTTGGACTTCACGACACTAAATGATAGTAAGTACACCATATTTTTCTTTAGATTTTGTTTTCTATTAAAATAAGTGTGTTAATTGCTCCATAATGTTTTTTGGACAGTAGTTAAGTTCTTAAAATGTCTTCAATTTCTCTAAGTAAATGCCTTCTCTTTGGTTGCAATGCTTCCATGCAGAGGTCCTAGTGAGGATTTTGTGTTAATTTTTAGCCTTACAGCTAGTTGCAGGTTATCAGATTTTAGGTTCTTTTACCCTCCCCCTTTTTGTTTTGTTTTCTTGGATTTTTTTGTTTGTTTTTTTACTCCGATGTGGATGTTTGTTTCCCTAATTTGCATTTTATCCAACTTTCATATGGTAAAGCAATTCAGGTCTGCAAGGTTATATACTTTACTGCTCTTTTTTCTTCATTCCCTTGTGCTCTCTGGGCTCTGTCAGGGGTATTTTCAGAGGCTGAAGTTAGTGTTTTCAGTTTTGATAACTTGCCATAAATATCTCTTATGCGGTTACAGATACTCACAGGTGCACCCATGTAGGTGGAAACAGGATAGTGGGAGACACTAAAGACCTAAAACATCAAAGGGGTGACGATCCAGTCTCATGCAATTTTTACCTTGTTTTTTTTTCTTCTGTCTGAAATAGTCTTGTTTTAATTCTCATGACAATCCGTAGATATTCCATTTTTTTCCTTCGTGATTGACATCAGGCTTCTCTGCTAGTATTGCTCACACCATTGCCTGTGCCCTCTTTCACTTCAGAATTAGCCTGTTCTACAGGCAATTACTCCTCACACCATTTGGAAATCTGAAGCTTGAGCAGAAGGCTGGGACCTGCTTCTTGCTATATATAAAACAACGCAGCACCAAATTCTGCTCGAGCTGGCTGGCAGGGTGCCAGGTAGAGCCTCTGTGCTCCTGCCCTGCATGTGCTGCGACTTCTCTTGTTTGGCAAGTCAGGTCAAAGGAAAAGCCAGAGCATGCATCTCTCACGGTGTGAGACAGAGAGCTGCTGGTGTGGCGCTTGGTGAGACACCTCGTGTCAGCCCAGAGTAGTGGGAATCTGTTGGGTCTTAGAACCTGCTGCAGGTAAACCTGAGTTTGAAAAACAGGGGAGGTTTGGAATAGGTGCTTGGACAGGACTGTGCTCTTGTAGGCAGTGTGAGAGTTGAGAAATTTTGTCTTTGCAGACTTTGAGTGCCTGTCTTCTGTATTTGTGTTCTCTTATATTTTTTGATACACTAATTGGGATGCACTGCTGCTATTGAGAGCACCAAGCAAATGGTAGAGGAATTTTTTTCATGTTTATGTATTGCAGTTGTTTCGACATTTATGTGTTTTTATTTCAAAGTGAACTGTTTATGTCCTTTGATAGCTTGACAGCTTTTACTGAGATGTATTGCAAATTGTGTCATTAGCAAAAATGAATTAATATTGAGGACACACTTCTGTGGGCTTTTCTGGAATATTCATCATTCTGTCTGAGTGTCTCTCAAATTTTAGCATGTGCATTCCCCTGTTCTCTCATGAAGTCTCATCTTTGGCACTCTGTGGAGGAAGAATCAGTACTTGTGGTGGCAATGTGGCTTGCCTCAGGCACAGAGGATGTCTGCTAAAGAGCAAAAAAATAAACCCAGGCTTTCCAAGTCTGATTAAATACATAGATTTGTTGTAAAGCATACTTGTATATGTTTTTCTTACTCATCATAGATTGTTATGTTACGATTTTAGGAGGCATGGCTTCAAAGAGACTGTTAGTAGAAGTACTTCTGTCAGATTCTTTGGCTTGCCAAATAGCAAAACCTCTCCAGCTCCACTGAGTTCACCTTTGGCATGTTGTATCCCCATCACTCCAGTCTCTGAAGATGTCAGCAGACAGCCAGATGTGGAGGGGATGGAGCTGTTGTTCATGCTCTTTTTCCTTAGTAGCACCTATGACTGTGTGCTCTCAGGATTGGCAGCTCCCTCCCTATTGTGGTCATTGGCTCTGTGAAGGCCCATGTTGCACTCTGTAGTGTTGTGGCATTCCAGGTTTTTCTCATCATCACTGCTTCATTTATGTTTTTGCTGAGAAATAACCTCTGCAGATAACCAGCGTTAACAATGGGTGTTTCACCTATATCTGTGTGTATTCGGAGGCTTCTAAGAATGAAATGCTCCTAGCTGTGTAAAAAGAACATTTGGATTGTGAAGCCTGTCTTCTGTGAATCTACTTTAGCCCTTCCAGCATGTATGCATCTCCTGACATCATTTTTTTCCACAGGTTTTCTCCTTCACTGGCTTTTTAGAATAAGCCACGTTAAATTATGAGTGGCTACAAGAGTATTTTATTGTATTCTTATGCTAGGCCTTGTTTACAAGACTAGTGAGCCTGGCAGTGCAGACAGGTACTCATTTTTCTCTGTAGCTTTTCTATAGTGTTGATTGCTCTGATAACTGTATCTCTCACAAGCGTTTAATCTGAATGGTAAGAAGGATGTGATTATCTCCATGTTGCATAGTGGGAGCTAATTCACAGGTTACTGCCAGAAGTTTTCCAAGTTCTTAGCATTTCCTCATGTGTTCCAGAAGCAGCTCTTGTTGACTTCAGACATTAAGGTGGAGGCTGGTCATATTTGCAGTTTGGAACTGCACGTATTTGCAAATCCAATACCCAGATAATCAGGGATCAGTTCCAGAGTGTGGCATATGTTTAAAGTGCATTTTGTCTGGCAGCTAGGCAGATGTAAGGTTTTGCAGCTGTATGTGGGGAAATACTGCTCCCCTCTCTTGCCTCTTACTGGTTCTATGAATTGATTTAACTCATGTATCTGGCAGGTTATGTAGATTTTTTGTTTGGTTATCCTTGGCGGTATCTGTGTCTTCTGGAAGGGTCTGAAGAATTCTGGAGTTGGTAGAAGTGGAGGGAGTATGTTGTCAGGAAGAGAAATGGGACCTTCTTTAAATCAGCTCACACAATTGTGAACTCAGAATCGCAGAGTGAGTGAGGTTGGAAGGGACCACAATGGTCCAACCTCCCTGCTCAAGCAGGGTCATCCTAGAGCACATGGCACAGGATTGTGTCCAGGCAGTTCCTGAATTTCATCTCCAGTGAGGGAGACTCCAGAAACACTCTGAGCAATCTCTTCCAGTGCTCAGACATGCACAGTACAGAAGTTCTGCCTCATATTTAGGTGGAACTTCCTGTGCATCGGTTTCTGCCCATTGCCTCTTGTCCTAGTGGTTGGCACCACCGCAAAGCCTGGCTCCATCATCTTCACACCCACCCTTTAGATATTTTATGCACATTAATGAGCTCCCCTCTTAGTCGCCTCTTCTTGAGGCTGAACAGGCCCAGCTCCGTCAGCCTTTTGGTGTAAGAAAGATTCCCCAGACCCTTGACCAACTTAGTAGCTGTCTGCTGGACCTGGTCCAGGAGCTCCATGTGTCTGTTGTAGTGAGGAGCCCAGAACTGGACACAGCACTCCAAGTGTGGCCTCACCAGGGCTGAGCAGAGCAGGAGCATCACCTCCCTCGACCTTCTGGCAATGCTCATTCCCTTAGCATCACTCTGTTGAAAACAGGGATAAAATACTGTCCTGATGATCATTTTTCTGGAATGTTAGCTAGAAAGTTAACTTCACTTGCTTGCTGTTTGGTTACTGTTTACCTTCTGACATACACATCTAAAAGAATGTAAGGAAATAGGCTCCTTTATTACATTTTTTTATTCTTTTCTGAACTTTTGCCTTGCTTTGCACTGATGCAGATGTCCAGTGGAAAACAGTGTTTGATCACTTATTGAGTAGTGTGTAAATAATGCATAGATGCAAAAGACAGAATTAAAGTTGCAAGTGTAAGCTTCATTTTTACGTTTCTCAGTGTTACAAATTGTTTTACTTGAAAGTGAAGTGTCTAGGGAAATATTTTCCAAGCTGTCAAGGAAAGCAGGCTATGAAGAGCCCATCAGTTTCCCTTGTGTGCCCCAACACTGATAATCCACATGGTTCTCCAGAATCAATGTGGTTAGATTTGCCACTGTCCTTTACTTTTTTAAAATGTGGGGAAAACTGCTATCAGCAAAGGGTTATCTAGTGTAGAGTGGCACTTGAGGAGTAAGGGGCACTTTGCTAAGACATTTCAGACTTGAGGTGGGCATACTTGTTTTGAGCTGTTGGCTGTATAAATCTGCTTATGAGCCTGATCTTTCTTGTTTCTGCTAAGGTGGCTTCTTCCAAGAAATCCTTGTCCGTCTTCCGTGTTGTGCCTTGACTGTGTCATCCTGTGTTCTATTCTTCACTCATCTGTACTGTCCAAAGCTTATGGGCTGCTCTTCTCCCTCAGGTGATACCACACCAGTTTTCACCCAAATTGAATCGATAAAATCATCACACATTTTTACTTGTGAAGAAGGCGTTGCTGTATTTGTGAACTGGGTGGCTCGTTGCTGGTTCAGCAGAATGTTAGAAGAAGTGCAGAGGAAGTTGTCTTCTCACTGCCTTAGAGACAATGCTAATGTTAAGTAGAAATGATTGAATTTTATAACAATAAAAAAATCAAGGAAAATAAAAGACATTTGCAGCAAACCTTTTGCTACAAAGCTGGAAGAGACGAGTTAGGGTCTACTCTATATACTTCAGGCCTTTATTGAAAAAAACCCCAAACAACAAAATATTTTATCACCTGCCCAAAAGTAAAAAATGGTTTCTGTTTTGCATCCCTCTCCTTATAAATAAAAGGAGATGAATAAGATCATCTTGTACCTCTGCTATCTCCAAGTTTTATTGGAAATGAGAGGCAAATGGTGAGCAAATCTCAGGAGGATATGTGCTGGCAAATGGAGTAGTCTTAATTTAACGCAACCATGCTTTCAACAGTGCCTCCATGGGGTAAGCTGTTTTGTTTTGTTTGGTTATTTTGTTGGAAAGAGAATTATTCCAGTAATCTGCATTCCTTTCTTGCTCTTATTTGATCTGCTTATTTTGGAAAACTGTACTTGCAATGACAGATGATACAGAAACTAAGCTAACTTATTCATCCTCTATTTCTTTTCTTTCACCTCTTGGGTTATGATGACCTGAGAAAAAACAGGAATCTGATAGTAATTTATCTCCTCCCTTCTTGGAATAGGGTGGAGTTTTTTGGTATTTAGGGGAATTTTTTTGACTGACTCGACTGGATCTTTTTTTTTTTTCTGCTTTGCTTTACATTCCTGTAGTAATTCATTGGCCTGATGAGTTACGATAGGTTTTGGCCTTGGATAAAGTTGGCGTGAAACATATGCTAGCCATGTGATGAGAATGGAATGGGGTATAAATTTTTTTTAATGGGGAAAGGCTATACTCTGAACAAGCCATTTGTGCTGTAAAACCACTAAAATCCAGATGTTTTGATGGAATGAAAAATAGCAATACTTCACATGTCCCAAAGAAGTTTTTAGGTTATAATGTGAATACATGAGCATATGGTTTTTATCCTGATTGTCAAGAATTTGTATCTTTAGTTAAAAAAAAAAATCAAAATGAAGAAAATTATTTAAAAGTAAGGTTATTAATTGCATTCTAACATTCCCACCATATTTTTTGCTTGAATGTTGTGTTGTAGACTAAGGACATGTGTTTTACCAGGACAGTACTCCCAGTGTAACAAATTTATTACATACATAAAACCTTCTTATTTGAGGCATTTTGGGGTGTGTGAGTGTGTGTGTGTATATATATATATATTTATATACACTCATACCCATATATATATGTATGTGTATATATATCTATATATATATAAAATTTGAAAGTGTATTTATCTTTCAAGTTCTGTCAAGCATATGGATACTTTACCATCATGTTTTGGAGCCAGTTATACTGCTCAAACCCCACTTACTACAGTATTATTAAAACTGCTATGGCTGGGCTTTTGATTTTTATTGATTTTTTTTGTTTTTGTAATACGAGGCACAGATAATGTGTTAGTGGACCTTTGTAGAGAGCATTATTGTAGTAGAATCAATAGTTAAGAATATATCCATACTGAAAGCTTCTTTAATTTGAGATTAAATTTCAGTTGTGTGTAGCCTTAAATTAATAGAAGCTCCCTCAGTTTTCCCCTTGGAGAAGGAAAGAAGTCTGATTCAGAATTGGAAGTGTCATGCACTGGAAAGTGTGCAAGTAGAGGACAGAGAAGCATTTTTCCTGTAAAATGTGTATGCATTTTTTATCAGGAAATTGTTTTTTTTGTAGAACATAGTACTTGTTGTTGATTTCAATGCTTACCTTCTCTTCCTATTGATAATTTTTATATTATATTAAGCAGGTATTTGTGCCTGGCATCTGCTTTCTGTTTCACTTCACCATTCACTTGGGAAAAAAACCAACAAAACCCAAGCATAAAAAATAAACAACTCCAAGCAAGTGGCACTGTGACTGAAAAAGGAACAAAACCTGCAACTCTGCATTTGCAGGTGTTATTTGATTTAAGACTAGTAAAAGCAAATATTTCCCCATTGGCAAAGTTATTTAATTTTGTTTTCATTTCTGTAAGCAGAAGAACATAAATTAAATTAGCATTTGAGTTTTGTATTTCAAATTGACCAGGTCTGTTACCACCATTTAGTCCTCAGGAGTGATAAAATAAAATTAGCACGGCAAAATATTGTTAGGTTATTTATGAGATGTGATAACTTGAACCAGACCGTGTATGGATTGTCTATAACCGACTAAAACAATGCTTCAGAGCAGATTAATATGTAGCAGGTTCAGAGCAGAAAGATGATGAGTAGGAGAGGCCAATGGATTACTTCTTTGTAGCCCAGATTGTGCTAATGCTTCCCCTTTGTTAAAGCTTTGTCTCTGTGCATATATCCCATTCAACTCAGTTTGATTATATGTGTGTGATATAAAGAATCAGCATAAGGGTTTTGCTGGATCTGGGCTTCAGGCCTTTCTATTAATGCAAATATGGAGAAATGAAATTTTTTGGCTTGGTTTTCTGTTTCAAGTGAATTCCAGTCTGTAGCAATAGAGAATCACAGAATATTCTGAGTTGGAGGGGATCCCCAAGGATCATCGAGTCCAGCTCTTAAGTGAATGGCCCATGCAGGGATCAAACCCACAACGTTGGTTTGCTCCAGTAACCCTTCAGGACTTGCCACTGTAAGTCACAGCAGAATGAAATGTTCCTGCTGTAGCAGTTTATAAAACTCACTCGTGTGTCTTGGGAAACTTGCAATTTGACATAAAAGGAGCATTCCATATGTTAGGAGTTTAATAAATGCCATAAATTACATCATAAATGTAATTGCTGGAAAGAGTCGTTAGATTTGAACTTTACTGTTTTTTAAATGAGGATGCATGACTGTGAGACGTATTTTAGCTTCTAAATGGAAGCTCTGCTTTCCATAATTATTGCGTCTAGATCCTTGTTGTAATATGCATGCACACGCTTTTTCTTCTAACGTGTATATATTCTGTATCTGCACATCAGGGAGGTACAGACACATGTATGTATTGTATTTTATACACATATATCATTGAGAGGGGTAATTCCTGGGGATATGACCTTTTAATCATTTAAGTTTTGCTTTATGGCTACACTTAATTACACCCCAACAGAAAGTGCAAAGAGCTTTGTCTAAAATCTTGTGATTACTGTGACGGAACTGGGAATAAGTCCTGGGCAGTCCATTGTGCTGGTGGCTAGATGATGGCCTTCAAAGCAAGAAGCTGGTCAATATTATGAATTAACTATCCTAGCCCATATCTTAACAGTTCCATACCTGCAGAAAAGCTGTACCATTCACATAATTTCAAATGTAAAAAAGCCTAAAGTTTGCTGGCATTTCTTGTCCCCTCAAGATCCAGCTGTACTCTGACACTGCTATTTTGTGTTGGAATAATACATTATAGACTGGATGAAACCTTAGATAAAATATGGTATGTATATTAGAACATCTCAAATATGTTAAAGAATATGAGTATGATGTATTTTGTAACTGTATTTTCAACCTGTGATTGGAAACATAGGGGTTTTTTTGGGGGGTTTTTTTAGGGGTTTTTTTTGTGGAATCCCAAGTACATCTAGCAATGTCATAGCCAGTCTTTCTGTGTGGAGTCTGCTTGTGTATTTAGACAATGGGTGTGTGTGAAACAAAAATGGACTAGGGAGGAAAGGAATATCTGCAGGATGTTCTGTTTATACATGTTTCACGTTGTCAAAAAATGTGTGCCACAACAGTCATGTGGGTGCTAACTTTTTAGTCTGCACCCATTCTTAGAATGAAGATTGGGTTCCTATAATGTTCCATTCTTACCATGCAGTTACTCATTTTATCTACTGTGTTAGCTCGAGGTTCTTGTTAATGTAGTTACTGGGTTCTTCCAAGAGATGCATTCCATACATCACATTTACACGAATGCTGTAATTCACTCGCATCATGGAAAAGTACAGACACTGTCTAAAAAGAGCTCTCTGCTTCCAGCAAACCTTTTCTTTCTATCAGCAACTCAGGAACTGCACATGATCTTTCTGAGTGGCCGTGTCTTTTCTTTGGCCTCTGGCTTTGCACATTTTTCCAGTCTTTATGCGGTTTTCATCCTCCTGATGCTGTTCAGGAGCCAAGGAGCCAGACTTCGCAGTCTGCAAGGCTGGCAGACAGGCATTTCTGATGGAATGGTGAAATTCTTCAAGCCACAGGGGCCCAATCCTGTTTTCTCAGAAGCAAAACCTCCTCTGTGTTTAACTGGAGCAGGAGATCAAGTAACTTCCAACTTGTAACTTCAAATAGTAAATGCCTCATGGTTTTATTATGGGAGAGAAGTGATTAGGGGTCATCTCTGTAGTAATCTGCTGAGTCTTTTTAGGACTTGTTGCTACAAATTCCTTGACATCCTCCAGATAAAAGATAATGTACAAAACCTATGCAGTATTGTAGTTCTGTATTGGAGTTCTTAACATATTCTGTAGTATATTCTGTAGTATTGGAGTTCTTAACATATTTACAAAATAAATTGTTTTTGTTGGGCTAAGATCTCATGCAAATGAAAGGTTTAGAATTGGTTCATCCTGAGTGGAGCATAGCCTCTTTGAGAGAAAAAAGGAACTTTTGGTGTCAACTGCTCTTGACCTTGAGACACTGAAAACACCAAATAGATGTACATTGATTGTGCTGGATTTTTTTTAATGTTTGCATTTATATTACTCATGTTCCAATGTGAAGAATAAAGAGTCTCTATTGTGATGGAAATGGTGTAAACATTCAGCTATTTCATGTAGCCTATAATGGTGTCTTGGTGGGTCAGGTCCGAGGGTCCCCACAGCAGAACAAAGGCTGGTACCAGGCTGTGCATGGTCTTAAGCCAGCAATGTGAGGCAGGAGAAGCAGCCAGCCCGGTTCGGGCAGTTACTTTAGGGGAGTTTACACTCCCCATTAAATGCATTTGAGAGTTTTACTTTGGACAAAAGTTACACGTCCTCTTGTACACTGGACATCCCCACTGCATGTGTTTCAGAGCAGCCTGCAAGGAAAGGTATCTGAAAAATGCTCCTGGCTGGCTTGCGAGCCCTTCTGGGGGCCACTCCAGGACACGCTGTTTTGTCCCAGTGTCTGTCTCACGCTTATGACTGTACTTGTCATTGCTCTGCCCAAGTGACACTTGTAAAGAGATTCCACATTCAGAAACATGTCTGATTTCTGTTCTACATCTGTTCGGGTTTGTTTTCTGTTCCTGCATTTTCGTACATGCTACCATTGCAGCTACTGCCTGGTGACTTCTCCTGACTTCTTTTTGCCACTGGCAGCTGTGGCAGCTGCTCTGTGAGCATGCTCCAGATGAGCTGACTACCTCCTCCCTCCTCCCTACCTTTGTCTGAGGATGAAGACATGGACTGTGTATTGCCTTTATGAGTTTTCACTCTTCTTTGTGGCCTACCCTACACCCACTGGGGAGGGTACCACGGGTGTGGGACACAAAGTTGGACTGGTAGGGCTGGTGCTTACCTCTCTGCGCTGAGGATGGTGTGGTAGGTCAGAACTTGCTGTTGTACGAGCTACTGCTGTGACTTTGCCATCGTTGGATGAAATTTTGGGAGTCCAAACCTGCGTTCACAGGCGTGGCTGTTGTCCTATGGAGTCCCATGATTGCAGTGCCTGTTGGTCAGTGGCTAGCCAGTTTGGGGAGGGAGGGCAGGTTTGCAGAGGGCAAAGTCATGATCGAGGTCTGCAGTGTCATCCTGCAAGCATTGTTCCAAACAGAACAAGCTCTGCAGAGCTCAGTGTCTAGAAGTGAGGAGAGCCAATCTTTTCCTGGTTCCTTTGGCTGTTTATCCCTTTTATATGAGCATATTTACTTTGTCTCTTGCCTGACTTTCAATGCCTGTTTTGACTTTTTCTCCTTGTTGGCAGATGCCTTTGGCTGCTAGTTCAGTGGCCCTGAGGAATCATAGCAGGCTTCGGACTGAGTGTTTTTGCTAAGGAAAAACATGGCTGAAAAGTAGCAGCAGCAGCACACTATGTGGGAAAAGGGAGGGGTGAGAGTCAGACTTCTGCCCTGCTCTTATGAGAAGTGATAAAGGAGGGAGAACTGACAAAAGGAACGGTGATAAAGTCTGTCCTTCTGCTCCCCTGGCTTGGAGAGAGGAGATGAAGTAGAAGGAAGGGGAGTAGTGCAGTCTGCTCAAGTCCTGCAGTATGGAGAGCAGCTCCCCCCTACTCTCAACAAGCAAACATGTATTTCTCCCCGAGAAGCATCTGTTCCTTCCCTGCTTTTCTTTTAGCTTGCAGAGGAAGTGGTCTGCCAGTCCTGTTCCTAGGCTTTTGGCTGAAGCATCCCGTTCAGAGGACCGTGCCCTGTCAGCTGCTTGATAGGCTGTCAACACTCAGCTGACATGTCAGCTCATATGAAGCTCCAAAGGGTCTTCATAGCCAGAATCCTTCAATCCTAGAAACTGCCTCCACACTCTTTCCCACAAAAAAAAAAGTAGCAATCAAGATATCTGTCAGCCTTGTGATGAGCTGTAACATCCCTAGCCCAGGCTCCCTGCCATAGCTTTCCTGCTGCTGTGCCCCAGACAACACAGACACTTAAGGCTTCTTCACTGAAAAAGCAGAATGGAAGGCACAGCTGCAGCTAAGCAGCACTGGGGCAGAAAAAGAGTTCAAGTAACATATTGGCCAACTTTATTGTCAGACAAGACGAACATGGCCCAAAGTTACAAGGAAAGTGGTAAGGAAAACAAGGAGGGAAAGTGGAATCTGCAACGTCGGGAGCAGGGACAAAGACAAGGAAAAACGGTGATGGGGTGCTGAAATGGCCTGCACCAGAAATATTCCTCCAGGGACCAGCATGACCAGAGAATTAACTGGAACAAAATTTAGCCCAGCTTTGGTGCTTAGCACTGCAGTTCTCGTGGGGAGAAGTGAAAGGTATGCATCCTGTCTGTGGGCTGCATGTTGAAATGGGGAATAAAAGCAACTCTTCCAACATCCTTCCATTGAATAGCACCTCCTCTGGTACAAAATGAGGCCTCCATGCTGTGAGTATCTCTGCAGTGGATCACACCCAGAGCTAAGAAGAGCTCCAGGAGCAGGACCATGGTGGTGCTGCTGTTCCCCTAATAAGGGGATATGGGACCAGTTGGCTTTTCATGACTGCGGAAGGAAAGGACACTGCCCTGACAGCATCTGCCACCTATGATGTCTTCCAGAGAGGTAGAACCACCCTGGCCTGGACCAGTTGTAGGTCGTGGACATGGAGACCCCAAACATTGTGTGTAATTCCATTACTGTGTTCCTCTGTGTTTGGAGAGGGAAGGGACTTCCCAGCAGCACCTCGCTGTGTCTGGAAGCCTAAGGGGGAGGTGTTAGCCTGACATTTACTGTGCCCTGCTCACTTGATGTGAGCACTCGCACATGGGGGAAAGAGGAGAAAAGATCTTCAGAAAGGAGTGGACATCAGGAGAAAATAGAGCAGATGAAATAGGGAAAGAATATCAAAGGACAGGCGTAGCTGAACACATAAACTAAAAAAATTTGAGAGTCATGAGTGACTGTAAAAATGGAGGGACAGATAGCATTTGACATGTTTAGCAGGAAGAGAAGACATGGCCTTGCATGAGTTTTCAGTGTTTTGGGAGCTTTCCAGTGCCAGAGGGATGCCTTTTTGTTGTGTTGTATCAATGAAGCCCGGCAGGGACTGTGGCTGTCATTCTGACAAGATTTGCTATCAAGTTCTGCCTAAATAAAACCCATCGTATCATGCATGGAAAGGCACATGGCCTTTTACTGAAGAAGACAACTTAAATTTCTGGATTCAGATCCCTTTTGGGTCTTTCATGACAACTTCTTTTTTTTTTTTTGAATCTGAGTGACATGAAAAACGTCCTCTGAGTGTGTTGGACTTATTTCATTATTGAACAGGGGAAAGCTTACTTTAAACCTTAAAACACTATCATTTCTAGAAAAGATCAGCATTCAATTTAAATTTTGTTTAAAGAATAACCTGAGAACACTTAGGTAGTTTGAATCTATCATGGAAACGGCACAATTTCTCTTTTCTTTGCCCCATTCTGTAAATACATAGAATTGTTGCTTTAGCAACAAGCATAATTGTGACTGCAATTTAAATTAAGGTTGTGAATATTGTACTCAGCAAAATAATGTAGTTTGCAAGCCTTAATGATTATCTCAATGTTAACTGTTCTTCAGGTCAGTGTTCTTACAGCATGTGCATGGGTTTTGTGTGTGAATGCCTGACCTGCATTTTCTTTACCTTGACTTGGTATATAGAGAGGCATTGATCCTCTGTCTGTGAAAGTGCTTTATCTGCTTGAGACCTTTGTTCCTGTTTTGTTTTCCAGTGCCTGTGTGTATGTGCACAGGTGATAGGTAGTCCAGTAAGTCTGTAGAAGATGTAAATACACTGCCAAGCAAGCATCTCCCATTGGGCCTGGTATAATGGACCTTTTTGCCATAGGTCTCAGTTTAGTGCTGCATTCCAGGAGCTTGCTGGTTTGTGGCTAGTCTGCAGCAGTGTCAGGACTCTGCAGCGTAATCACTTGGTGAAATACCATTTGATCATTACTGTCTTGCAGCCATAACATATTACAAAGCTGATAAAGATTGATCCAGGCCTCCAGATTGTGGCCTTCTCTTTAAGTGATGAGGCAGCCTGGAAATATGTTCATGGCTTCTGTAGAGGACAAGAGCTTACTAGTATTTGCCAAACACTGTGCTAGTCTGGCTTCCAGTTCCCCAGCTAGCTCCTTTGGCACTCGTTCAGGGATCTTGGCAAAACCCTGGCACATGTTGCATATTTTTGTCCTTTGTCTTAAACAGTCTCAGTGACTTGGTTTTATCTTATTGCAATCATACAAGTGTGTAATATCCTGGACTTAAGAGGAGTCCAAGTGACGCAGTTGCTACATGAAGTTGCAGCCTGCCTTCTGTGATACAGCTTGCGTGCCCAGCAGACTCTTGGTTTGTGTGCGGTCATGTTTTTGCAGATCATTTGATACTTGTGACACGCTGAGATAATCTTAGGAAAAGCAGCAGTGGAGCGGAGTTTCCGAGATATGAGGTGGCACATGAGAAGTTTCGGCTGAGTCCGATGCTTGCTCAGCAGCCGCTGTGGTGAACTGGTGTGGCTCTTCCTGGTACACGGTAACCCATGCACTCTGATAAGGTCTTGCACAGGAACTGCAAGCTTAACGCTTCCTAGCCAGCTGGTTTTTGCAAAACCTGTTCATTTCATATAAATGGAGTTCTCTTTAGTTGAATTGTACAGAGCTCGCAGCTTCCTTCTCCCCCCCAAATAATCATCCTCTCGACTTGAGACTTGCAGTGATTAGCTACAGATTCTTCTTGAAAGAAACAGTCCTTTCAAGGGGAAGAGAATCTCATTAAGCCTTTGCTGTGAGCTGCAGCTCTTGATCAGCACACGAAAGACAAGCTTGACAGTCATCAGGTGAGTTAAGAACTGCAAAAATATTATCTGTCTCTGTTAAACAGTCATCAGTTGAAAGAGTTCATCTGAGTCTGAGAATACAGAGGCTTTTGCGTACGATGTGGCACATAAAAAATTAAAGACATCAAGGATGTGAGAAGTCCTGAAGGTGCCACGCGTTTCCAAATGAATTGATAAAAGGCCTTAAATCTGAAAGAGAATGAGGTATGAGGTTTACAAATAAACAGGTGGAATTTTTGAGAAAGTTAGAGATAAGCTGGGACGTGGTTACTAGTGAAGTATAAATAAACAGCAGTCTACTGCTGTAGTTCCTCATTTGCTAAGCCCTTTGTGATGTTCTTCTATTTGAACAATTGTTTCCTGAATTTCTTAATAACAACTGGTAAAAGAATTGACAAATAGTCCAAAATTGCATGGGTTAATTCGCTAGCGGTTATCGTACAGATTACTAGTAAGCAAAAAAAAATAGCATCTACTTCTATCTCAAATCACAAAACAAAAGAACAAAAAGAGAGTGACAGAATAAATGGTCTTTTGTCAAGTTATTGTCTCATAAAGTTTGGAACTGTGTCAGAATTGCCTTTTTTTTTGTTTTGTTTTGTTTTTGTTGTTTATTTACTTAGGAATGCTCAGCTCAGATGCAGCATCTGTCTTTCTCTGCTGTCCTTCTACCCTATTTTTCCAGCTGGGTTGAATGCCTTGATGAAGCCTTTCAAGTGATCAAATAGATAAAATTGTACATATTTTGTGGGATTATTTTCATTGTTCTTCACCACATGTTCAATGAATACAACACTTTATAATTGTAACACTTTGTTTTCAAGCCTGCACTCTTGTACTACTTGTTGTCATTGTTGTTTGTTTAGTTTGTTGGTTTTTTTTATTATAGTAAATTTTTGTGAAAATTGGTCTTCTTATCAACAGATACTTTCAGGGAACACTTCCAGAAACATTGGTGAAAACTCAGACTGCTTTATCAGTGATACTTCATTATTAGCCAGTAGCAGGTCTAGCCTTTTTTGGCACAAGAGAAGTTAGAAATGTTTCTGTTTTGCAGAATCCTCGTAGGACTGGGGAGAAGTGAAAGTGCCTTGGACGTGGGCTGTCATATGATTAGAAGTTAGAGCCACGTGAGGCTGCCTGTGACCTCTCTTTGGGTTGCTTTATTAGGAGCAGCAAGAAAACAATATTAGCCAGAGCACAGAGGCACTGTGCTTTGCACTTTTCCCCAGGTTTGCTCCTGAGGTATTGTCTGTGCAAGGAGGAGCTGACAGGAATAACAGCCTGCAGTTCTGCTGTATGCTCACTGTGAAAACGCCTTGTCACACACCACTGTGCCACCTGTAAAGGTTATTTTCTGTTCCTTTCAAAGAGAACTGCGAAAGCGACCTGTTTATTTGCCTCTGTATTTTATTATTTAATCAGTAAGAATGTGCATTTAAGAAATTAATTTTTGATCTCACTAACCCAAAAGGGATCCTGTCCAGGGGGTAAGGGAAGTCTTAGATCTTAAGATTGTCTGCCTAATGCTTTTTAATTACCACCTTCATATCGTGAAAGAATTCTGTCCCTGTTGGACAGGACATCTGTTACATCTTTATTGCACATACTTACTACTTTGGGATTAGATTATATTTACTTCATTAATTTGTTCCTTAGCAGCTTTGAAGATAAGGTTTCTCTGCTTCTTTCCTTTTAATTGCCAGTAAATGCTGTGGTTGCAGCATTTCTTCTGACAGAACTACGCTGAGAAATAAGGGTAAAACAATGCCTTCTCATAAACTCTTGCAGAAATACTCTGCTGGTACTTGCAAACAAAATTGCAGCAACAACCATTTTATTGCAAACTTAAAAAAATAAACTAAAAAAATATAATTTGCTATGGTCATTCTATTGTAATGACGCTTGAATTTGTGGCCATTTTCCCATGACCCATATTAAACAATGGATTTCCATGCTATCAGTATTACTGTGTGGGAATTCTTCACTTGAAAACAGAAACTGGCCACATTTTTCTAAAACGAGGGAGTAGGAGTTCAAATTCTGCAGAGTGACAGGAAAATTTGCTCTAAGCAAAAAAAGCAGGGTTTTTTTGCCAAGAAAAACTTTTTTCTTTAGTAAATCCATCACCCATGCTCTAGCAGACTTGCCTAAAAAAACAAAACAGTACTTTTGGGAAGTGCTTTGTTAACTTCTAACAGCCTTTTCCACTACTCTTTGGCTTTCTATCAAGCATTCTTGCCAAGTTGAAGTGATGTGGTGTGTTTGGCAGTGACATACTGCTTTTAGGTGCCAGTGGTGAACTATTGCTTGCTAGTAGTTTTCAATATTCTGTGAAAGCCTCATCGCTGTTAAATACACTGTTGGAGGTGTTACAGAAGGCAATATCCCATAATACCTTTTGCAGGATTTTCTTTCGAGGTCTTTATTTTTGAAGGAATTTTTTTTTTTCGGAGGGTTTGTAGGTGGTAGTATGATGGATTTTTCTGTTTTGTTTCTGAACCGGTTTCCTAGGGAAACGCGAGTTAAAAAAGGCTCACAGTCTGTCTGTCTCATTCCTCCAAATAATTATAACCGCACAATTTCAAAGCAATTTGTGAGAAATTTAGGCTGCTCCTAGTTCTGTGGAAACTGACAGCCAGGCAGAAGACAGAGACCTCTGTTAATCAGGGAAAGGCGAGGAGAACCAAGATGTGCACCGACAGCTCGCTGGCCAGTGAGCCAGCGCATTGCTCCAATGTAGCCACATAATCGCTGTTTCTCATCAGCTTGAGGAATCCAAGGGGTGGGAAGAAAAAAAAAAAAAAAACTGAAGGAAAATTTAAGGCTGTGGCAGCAAGGTAAAAGAACAAAAGCCCCATTAGTTTGAATCACTCTTCATCAGCTAATGGAGAAAAACTTGAGTAGGAATTTGTTTTATAGCACAGATGGCAAAAAGTCAGCAAGAAATGTTTTATCTTGTGCTGATCTTAACCAGGTCTTCGACCACCCTTGTGTACCAACAGAGCTGGCAAAGTCAAAGATGAATGGACAGTACAGGAGGTCCTCTTTGGATGGCTGGAACTTTCCCTTACCTCGCTTCACACTTGCCTAATTCAATGCAAAGTAACTGGTCCATTTGGTAGTTCTAGCTTTGTATCTTCCAGAATTAGTTTATCTGGTCACTCTAAAAATCACGAATGGGGTAATACATGGCTCTTCCACGTGCCAAATTTATCAGGAACCATTGGGGAATTTGCTTGATAGGGATTGCTGCCACCCTGTATTTTCGTATGTTCCCATGCAAATCTTTGACTGTTAAGTATGTCATGGGTTTCCTGTGATGATTTTGAACAACGAGGATTGGGACCACAAGGTCTGCCTCTTCAGACCTCCAGATTTTGCTGCAAATACCAGAGCAGCTTCAGTTCCAACTGGATCGCTCCCTTTAATGCTGTGGGGCAGCTGAGATGTCCAAGCACAGCTCACCAGTGGCACTGAGAGCGAGTCTCGTGAGAGTGACACAAGGTCTGCTGGGACAGTAAAATCTCGATCTTGCTTTTGTAGACACAGACTCTTCACATGAAATTCACATGCCCTGACAGAGGTATTCTTAAAATTAGCAGTGGTGGGAATATATTGCCATTATTAATACAACAAAAAATAGAACTGTGGGGCCGGAGAGCTGGGAGGAATAATAAATGCCGTAGAATGTTTTGCGTTTGGTTTTTCGTTGCAGTTCCCCAAGCAGGGCTAGCGATTGGAAACTAAGCCAGATCTAATTTGCTTTTATTCCTTTTTAAAATTTGGTGTTTTCCTGGAAATTTTGATGGAGTTAAATAGCTCAGTTTTGACTCTGTATCTAACAGTTGTTGTGTGTTCTGAGTCTTTTATAGTTGTCCACAGAAGTGTTCATCTTAGAATTACTACAGGGTAATGTGTTTTTAAAAAATACAAATGCATTATAAGCCCCTTTCCTCTGAATTTAATTTACCTGCCCCTGAATATCTCCTGTTTATACTGAATTTAATCATGTGGCATTCTCTTACCCAACTTTCTTTTCAAAAATGACTAAACCTAGGGCCAGAATCTCAATGTGGGTGTACCTTCAAGTAACACAAGTAACACTGCTTGCTTGCTTATACGACATGTGTTACATTTTTGGCTGCTTTAACATTTATTTAGTTTTGCCAGTAAAGCTGAAAACAATTTAACAGACATCTATGAAAAATTACAGCATTTTCTAAATAGGGGATTTTTTTATTTAACGGAGACCAAAAGAGCAGTGAGAAGTTACACTATATGTTATCTTCCAAATGAAAAACACATATCATTTGGAAGTGTCTTCTCTTTATCTAAAAGATATAATATTTTAAGCCAGGAAAAAGATAAAAAGATGAAAGTCACTATGATGCTTTAGTTAATCTAATTTAAAATATTAAGTGCTTAGTATCTACCACTGCCTTTTGAAGAAAAGGAATATCATTGGTTGATGCGGTCAAGAAATGAGAACATCTGAAACAGGGTAATATATGGACTTTAGTGACAGGATTGGGAAAAATCCCTTTCTAGCTTTTAAAAAAATCAAACAAACTTGGCACACAGTATCCATCCTAAATAAGATTTTACGAGAAAGTCTAAAGCATCTATTACAACAGAAGGGGAAAAATGCACGTGAAACACTGGCAGTATAAAATGACAAGAAACAGAAACCAGCAGGTAACATTTGAATAAAGCCTTCAAGCATTTCTAAAGCTATCTGTCCTTTTCCGTATATATAATGCAAAGTGTTATGTATAAAATATATACAGGCATGACCTGCCAAGAGGATTTTGGTTTCCCTGGAGACTATCAGTTCTCTGTTGCACGGGTTGGCTTGGGGAATAAGAGCTATCTTGATAAATCCTAACCTTTCTTCCTGAGGTTATTGGATATGTCGGTAAATTTAGATCTTTGTGTTGAAGGCTGAATTTATAAAATTCAAATTTTTAAAATGTTCTCTCTAGATTCCAGCTCTTTCTCCTGGCATATATTTATTATATGCAGCAATTACCTTGTGAATTGGGGAAAAGAAGAAAACCTTGATGGTAATAACTTTCATGGTAGTTTTATCTTCTTGTTTGTCTGGCTGTGCCAAGTCTTTGATTTTAATCACAGGTATCAGTGTATCATGAAAATGTGCATCAGATCATAGCAAGTGTATTCAGCCACAGTTACTACTTTGTTGACTTCTTTCTCCTCCCTTTTTCTTAAATGTTTGAAATCCTCTTGTCATTTTTCAGTTTGGAAACTAGGCTTCAGTCAGATTTATAGTTATTAACTATCTTGTGAGTATGGAAAGAAATCTGATGTAATGAATGCAAGCTACTTCGTTCATCTCTGCTTGGTTAAAATTGAAAACAGTAATCTCAAGGTTGTTCTCAGTTGGTTTGGATGGAAATTCATAGATGGATATAGGTACCTTTCTGCTTTTGACCTCCTTAAAGAATCAGCACATGCAGCATTTTATTGACAATAGGATATAGTGATTTAGAAAGCTAAAAACCACTAAAACTTCTATTTCAGAGGAGATTTTTCTCATCCAGCAAAGTATTCCATAAAATGAATAAATTCTGCATAATTTGAAACTTAATAAAGTAGGCAATTTTTTGTAGTCATCTGAGGATATTATCTGTGCTCTTTTTTTACTGCAATGCTAGTTTGCTTTTTGTAAAATTTGCGAAGAAGACGGTGTTACTTTGTTATATTCTGCAGTTCTAAAATCTGAAATGAAAATTTGCCAGAAATATGGAAAGAACATTGAAGTGAAGCATAAAACAGAGAGGAGGAGAAGGAAAGGAAAAGGAGGGGGTTGTGACAGGGGGAAAAGGCAAAATACATTTTAGAAAGTATGGGAAAGAATGAAAAGATTCTGTAGGCTTCCGAGTTAGCTGTGAAACTTGCCAGTGTTCATTATTATTGCTGATAAGAAAAATGGCAAGCACGTTAGTTAGAGAGGGGGTCAAAGCAAAAAAAGGTGCATCAGCCCTCCAAATTTTAGGATGCCACCAGCTTCTAAGATATCAGATCTCGTCAGTGAGTTGTACTATTTTTTGTGCATTGAGTAGCTCCCCTTTCCCTCCTTTTGAAGTATTTGATAAGTGGCTACTTGCTGTGAGAGACATGACTTGCTGCACTGCTGGTGGAAGTGATGGGAAGTCCTGTTTCACTGCTCCTTAAGCTGTTAAAGAGAGCAGCATTCAGTGTTTGACTTTGGCAGCTAAAGTATTGGCATCAGCAGGTTCATTTCGTGTCTAAAGGCTTTAGGACAGGGAATCAGTACTTTGGGGTTGGTGGTGGAGATAGAAATACATGCGAATTAACAGGCTGGTCCTTTCTGTAGTTCAGAATTATACCTTTCTCTCCTCTGTGGTTCAATGTAGTACTTGTCTTTTGGAGCTTATACAGATAACAAGTCTGTGTGGATAAAATGTAAGTTTGAACACTTTCTGTGTTTGGTTGGACATAATTGGACTTTCCTTGGTTTTGTGAAATGTGAATTACCTGTCTTTGTTGTCTCTGTGTTTGGTCTGGATTAATTTAGGAAGTAGAACCAAGCAGGAGGGAGGGACAAATTTGAAAAACAGCATTTTGAAGAACGACTCAAGTGCAGAAGGGATAGGATTTCCTAGGTTTATTTCTATGCAAGTTTAAATGAGAAGCCCCTCCCCTTTTTCACCTTCTTTTATTTTGCTTTTTGCAGTCATGAACCCTTTTTACCTGTAGTAGGTGGTCTTCTGTTTGCCCATTTTGCATAATTCTGCCCACAAGCTAATGGGTATGAGCTGTGAGTCATTTAAGAAGTGCTCGTTAATTTATTTAGGTTACTAAACTTCTGTTTAGTGATTAGTTTTTAACTTAGTGGAGGTGATGGCCTGGGTGATAACCACATCATATTTGTGGCAAACGTACACAGCTCTTAAGATATTTATCTTATGCTTGCAAGATGCAGAAATGATACTTTGACTGGGTAACAAGCAAGATAACTCAGAGAGGCAATGAAATTCGACAACACAGTCGATCAGACAAGTTCATGTAATCTCATTCCATCTGTGAGTTATCCTAGTACCTTCTGAGTTTGACTAATGCACGTATCTGCTGTTTCCTAAAGGAAAAAAAAAAGCGTTGGTGCATGTGTGTGTACCTACATATGTGTATATGTACATTTCTGTGTACTTACAGGCTTTCAAAAGGTATCTATGCAGTTTCACAGTCTTTCTGTGGATTTTCTCCCCTCTACCGCCTTAAGATACAGTGCTTTGCTTTTGAATATCTTCCATTATGACATTTTCACTAAAAGTAAACACTAAGAGCTTATTGAACAGACACCTTCATTTATTTAGTAATGATTGCTCTTGCATATTCATCCCTGCTGCTTTTTATGGGGACATTTATTGTATTTGTCTTAAAGGTTGAAAGAAAAACCACTGAGAATGTAATTTAGCATAACTGAAAAATCCACGTGTCATGTTAACATCCAGTATCTTGCCTCTGTGGACAGTTTGAAGCGTAGTGGACCAAGACTATCCATCCTCTCTATGAAATTAAGGAACCTCTGTATGCACCTCATGGAAGCTCAAGCTCTGTTTGAAAGGAAAAGAAACTGTAGAACAGCTTGTGTAGTTGTTACTCCAAAAGCTTGAGCTATTAGCTCGTTGAATTCTAGCATTACTGTGTTTCAGGTGATTCAAACCACGTGGTAGTGTCACAAGTACCATGTATTTTCTGCTAGATTAGTTATACTGCTTTAGAATTTGTTTGGTAGGTTTTAGTTCAGAAACAATTATTTGGAACTCATCACAAAACTTGCTAGAAATGTATTTACTGCTTTATGTTCTTTAAGTTACTTTATTAGTAGGTTTGCCTGTATTTTCATTAGAAGTACTCTGATGCTCTGATAGCTTTGTGTTGTCGTTGGTGACAAGAAACTATTTGTGGTTGAATGAGGAAAGAATAATTATAGTTAAGCGAGAGCAGCATGATTGCATTGTTCTGGCCCACAAACAGTTTGTGCTGCATGAAAGAGAGTACCTTAGTGTTTGTAACAAAGAATGGAAAATTTGCAATAGATGGCTTAATATTTTTTTTTTGGTGTGAGATTGATGCTGAATGGAAATAACCTTCTCTCAGGATCAGTCTATAAGTGTTTTGAGAATATTCAAGTAACAGTTTGCTGTCTTCTCTCCAGAGTAACAAATTGGCCTTAACAAGCCCGAATAGTTGGAAAGGATGATGATCTGGATTCCTTCAGCTGTTCCAAACTAACTGCTAAATAAGTCAGTGAAAAGTGCCTTAAAAACTTTCTTATTTATAGTACAGAGAGGGGATCTTTTCCAGTCTGTCCTGCATTATGAGAGAAAAGCCAGCACTTCACAATAGGTTGTTACCCTGCACCTTCCTCCACGTCGATTCTGATGTTCCCCCAGCCCTGTGAGAGAGGCTCAGGGCCTCAGGGCCTGCACAGAGAAACCCAAGGACTTCGGCAAACCAAAAAGGGTCCTTCATTTAGCAGTCAGTGTTCAGCTTACCCAACCTTGCTGTTCCTAGTGACACTGGTTTGTTTGTATATCCTAACTGTTGTGACTGTGCACCTTCTGTCGCTGCAGTTCTGCCTTCCAACAGGAAATCACAATTCCAGTAATACAGGTAATTCCAAAAGTTCAAGTGGAGTGGAAATGCACAGAAACACTGAAAAAAATGTGCTTGTTTCACCACACGAATACATTACTTTTATTTCTGAACATCATCCAAATTAAAAACTTTGCTGCAGTTGACATGTTCCTACAAAATGTTTTAATGTAGGTGAAACTGCATCTTCTCATGGTAAACTTTTTAGTTAAATTTCTTTGGCTGGTCCTAATGCAAAGACAGTGTTTTGCTCTTCTGGAAGTTAGTCTGCTGTAGATTTGATTTCTTTAAATTAGATTAAAGTTGCTGGAAGGAAATTAATATTAAATTAAGAAACAGCAATCCTCATACTAAATAGAGGAAGTGTGCTTGCCTTGCAATTCTACAAAATGATCAGGGCTGTTATAAACAGTCATAAACATGCTCGGGAAGTGCCCTGTGTGAAAACATAAGAAATTTTCTGGGCTTGAGCCAGGTTTCTGTGTCTGCACACATACACACACCCCCACCCCTGCTGTGTGATACACCATCTTCCCACATTATTGTCTGCGTTCGTTGCCGCCGTTTAGTTCCCTGCCAGCGGACAGGCGATTGCGACTGCCTTGGTGGGATGCGTGAGGTGTGACAGAGCGAGCTAATGCCATTTTCCACGAGGTGGTCACTAAAGGCAGGAGGGAAATTGCCAGGTCTGTTATAAAGCCCTGCAGGACATCAATGGATGGTGTTGGGGCAACGACTGTAGTGCCATACGACCATAATTTTGATTGTACCTTGTTTTTCATCTTACGTGCTCGTTGCTAGAGATGTGAGGGACTGTAAATGCTGACACCTGGACACTCTTCAGGTTCCTCCAGGTGGTCTCCTACGTGCTCTGTGTAGTGCAGGGGGGAGATTTGGGTCCAGCAAAAAAATGGTGCTGAGTAGGGAGGTGCATGGAGGTGGTGAGTAGGAGTGACTGAGTGTGTAATGTGCCTGAATAGTTGCTTCCGTATAGCTCACAGACTCAGCCCTGCTCAGGGCTTTGAGCCCTCAGTGGGGGAGGGAGAGCTAAGCTGAGGTCGTCCCTGTGGCCCTTCTGTCAGCCACCTCCCTCTTCGGAGGAGGGTTCCATGAGCCCTGCGCTCCCTGGGGAGGAGATGAGAGGGCACTGTCCTTTCTGTGAGTCACCTGAAGCATCTGTAGTTTTGTTGAAGGGCGTGCAAGATTTGTGATTCTGGACAGAGGAGGTACAAGGAGAAGCGTGAGTGGATCCACAGTTCACTGGCTATGGGTGCCTCAAGCAGGAATGGCTCACAGGAATGGCCTTGGATTGGGAAATAGTCTCATCCTGCACTCTGAAAAAGAAAACATTTCTTGAAGGATCTGAGAGCCTGATAATATGTGTTAGGCCCGGTCATATGACATGGAGTGCAAGTCTGCGGATAACAACAGGCTGAGGGGTGCGGTTGACACACCTGAGGGATGGGATGCCATCCAGAGGGACCCTGGACAAGCTCAAGGAGTTGGCCCATGTGAACCTCATGAGGTTAAAGGAGGCCAAGTGCTAAGTCCCACACTTGGGTCAGTGCCACTCCAAGTATCAGTACAAGCTGGGGGTGAAGGGATGGAGAGCAGCCCGCTGAGAAGGACCTGGGGGTGCTTGTCGGATGAAAAACTGGGCATGACCAAGCAGTGTGCACTCAAAGCATCCAAAGCAGAGTGGCTGGCAGGTCATGGGAGGGGATTCTGCCCCTCTGCTCTGCTCTGGTGAGACCCCAGCTGCAGTGCTGCGTCTCGGCTCCAGCACAAGAAAGACATGGACCTGTTGGAGCAGGTCCAGATGAGGTCCACAAAGCTGATCACAGGGCTGGAACACCTCTCCTATGAGGAAAAACTGAGAGAGATGGGCTTGTTCGGCCTGGAGAAGAGAAGGCCCCAGAGTGACTTTATTGCAGTCTTTCAGTACTTAAAGGAGGCTTATAAGAAAGGTGGAGACAAACTTTTTAGTAGGGTGTGTTGCAGTAGGACAAGGAGTGGTGGTTTTAAGCTAAAAAGATAGATTTAGATTGGACATAAGGAAGACATTTCTTTGCAATGAAGATGGTGAAACACTGGAACAGGTTTCCCAGAGAGGTGGTGGATGCCCCATCCCTGGAAATATTCAAGGCCAGGTTGGATGGGACTCTGAGCAACCTGATCTAGATGAAGAGGTCCAAGGGCCTTGCAGTGGGAATTGGACCAGATGCTCTTTAAAGAGCCTTCAATCCAAACCATTCTTTGATGTTATGAAATAGGAGTAATATGCATGCACCTACCAGGTAACTGAGTTGCTACACCACTTAATAGCGTGTGTCTGTTGAGTTTGCCAGTCTGCCTTTGCTTTAGACCCCACGATGTGTCGCACCTTGGGCAAGGTGTTTTCTTCTGTACCTGGTGTGGACAGAGAATGTGTACAATCTACGTACACACCATTTTGTTCTTTGGTTGTTTTAATGCAAAGGCAGGGAGACTGGTGCTAGATGATCTTTCAAGCCCCTTCCAACCCAAACTATTCTGTGATTCTATGAAAGAGGCTTATTTAATGTTCCATAGTAAATTGAGGAACATTTAAAATGCAGATGAACATGAAAACCTTACAAGGGAACAAGGAATAGTTAAAAGGAGTCCCCATTATTTTTGTGGAACATTTTCATCTGCAATGTGAACTGTCATTAAGGGCTCTATCCGCCTCTAACAGCTGTGACTGGAATAAGAGCATAAAAGCTTAATCAGAAAAACATGTTGAAAAATGAAGACCAAAAATTCCCAACACTTAATTTGTTTTGTTCGAGTAAGCAAAGTAAGCAAATCTTACAGGGTAGTAGATACACAGGATAATAGAAATTTAAAGTAGAACTGTATGCTTGCTCTTTTAAATAAAGTGTTAAGGATAGATGCCAAAAAACTAAGACCCAAATTTGATCCCAGATTTGACCATTTCGGTAAAGAGAAATGAAATAAATGCCATTTTGGCGTTTAACATTCCGGTTTTTCTGGGGCATAGCTATCATTCACGTAATAGGAAATTAAAAAATAATAGAGTTCATTTTATCTTTGTCTTAAACGTAACTGTCAGGAAGAGGAAGTTGCTGTTTATCAAATAGAATAGAGTTAAAATAATCTAATTCTGTTGAGTATATATATTATCTAAAGACGTTCTGGACTTGATGATGGGTGTCATTAAGCATGGGCTAATAGGTGAATCCAGGGATTATTTTAGAAGGCATGGTATACCTTTCTTACTTCAGAGTGTTGGTTTACAACATCTCAAAGGTACCTGAATCTATTGTTTTAATATACAAAAATCAGACTGTTTTTTATAGACAGTTGCTGTAACTGTCTTCTCTCTCAATATTTGATCAGGAGACATCTCCCTCGTTAGCGTGGACCATAGCACAGCTGTCAGAGGTCACGTGAGATGCTTCAGTTTGAAGCCAGTCAGTGGCTGTTTGTTCTCTGTGGTAGAAGCTCTGGATGAGGGATCCACTGGGAGGGAAAGAGGAGCTCCTTAACTCAGGAGGAACAAGTTCTCTTTAGTATCTGTCTCCCCAGTCGTGTTTCTCAGCCTCAGGATCCCTGTGGTAGACTGTGCCTCCTTTCTCTTTTTCCCATAAATTGCTTTTTGGAGCTACAGAAATGACCACTTTCAAATATACATGACAACCTGTAAATTTTTATGGAAATTCACTCCTCTAATTGATTTCTCTGTGGTAAGAGGAGGGTAAGTGTGAATATTTGGTCAGGTTTTTCCATTAGCAGCAAAGAATTCCCAAGTCCCTAGACGCAGGAAAGTCACCTTACGGATATCAGTTGTATAACAAACTTTCTTTCCTTTTGAAGGGTCTGTTAAGTTGTAGTTTTTCGTGTGTTATCTGAGCACTGCTGGAAGTGTTTTCAGCTTCAGTTATCAGTCAGGCAACGAACTAATGTGTCTGGTGATCCATTCCAAAAGCAGCGAGCACTACTGTTTCCACCTTCAGCCTTAATCAAATTGAGAAACGTGGCTTCTTTCATGTACAAGTTTCTTGAACACTCCTCTAGATGATAAACAAAGGAATCTTTTGAGGTCACATTGGGAAATGAAACAATAAATGCAGAATATGGACCAGAATGTAAAACTTAGGGCCAGCTGCAGTTCAAGAGCAACAGGGAGGCCGATAAAAGAAGTCAGCATTGTCTTTTGGCAAAATAAAGGCTTATAAGCACTGGTGTTATACAAGTTTTTATGTGGTTTTTCATTTGCTCTTTTACCTTGCACAAGTCCCTTGTTGTACACAATTTTGGTCTTCCTTTTGCTTCCAAAATGGCATGGTTAGAATTCTCTTTAACAACTAAATCAAGCATTTTAATATATTTTACTGGAAATAGTATAAGGTTTTCTGAAAATGGTAGCATTTTTCTAAGGTAAAGTAAGGAAAGACTAGATTGACAACTGATTTAATAAATTAGGTGTTTCCAAGTAGGTCAAATTTACAGGTATGCTCCGTTGATGAATTAGCTGAAGAAATAATTTAAATCTTGTCATTTAAGATTGAAGACTGTTGAAGAATGACTACAACTCTGTAGCAAAGTGTGATGTCCTTTTTTACCTTGCATTTAAAGAGAACTGTGAGATTGTTAGCCCAACTTAATGCCCAGAACGATACTGGAAAAAAATGAGTTATAAAATATCCAGAGGATGATGTGTAGTGGGGATTTCTGGGGAGGAATCTGCATAACTCAGACCACTCGGAGAGTAACAAGAACGCGCAGCGCTGGTCTGTAGATCCAGAAAACTCGTAGACCTTGTGGGCATCAGTTATGTAACAGGAACTGTCTTTTTGCTGTGAAGGATCTCTAGTCTGAGGCAAAATTAGCAATAGTTCAGCATCAAACCAAAAAGGTGTATTAACTGTAAGGCTTAAAATTGTTGTGCTCAGAGTCTGTTAAAATTCATCATTTTCATTAACTATTCCAGCAATTGAGTGTGTTTATTACAGTTTGCCAATCTGAGAAGTGCTGTTTACACTGTGAAAGTCAGAATCCAGAATGGCCCTTGAAAACTGACAGGAAAAGCCCTAAAATTCACTAAGAACAGGAAAATTGGGCACTGTTAGTTGTGGAGAGAAGAATTTCCTTTGGGTTTTTTTTCTTCTAGGTGATGTAAACTGACAGAGGATGTAGTAAGTGTTAAAGAGTTTTCCATTCTACAAAGCAGTGATGAGGCTTGTGCTGGATCACTGTGGTGAAACTTAGGTACTGTACTTGAAAAATGTGGACCAATTGGAGAGAATCAGGAGAGAACATCAAAAGTTACTTAGAAATACAGAAGACATGAGAGCAGGAACGTTGAAAGGACTGAGTTGATACAGTGTAAAGAAAGTAAGATTAAGGCATGAATGGTGTTAGGAATTATAAAAGGCTGTTGCAGAAAAGAAATGCTCTAGTGGGGAAGTAGCAATCTTGAGTTTAAGAGAGGGAAATTTAGGCCACGTGCTAGGAAAGGGTTTTGAGTAGGAAGAATAGAGAAGTGCTGAAAAATGACTTAGGGGGCTTGTGGAATTTCCATTACTAAAGGTTTTTAAAAATAGATGAGAAAAACCGAGAAATAACTAAACTAGAATTGATCCTGCCCCCAGGTAGTAGGATGAACTAGCTGGATGATCCCACCCATCTCTATTTTCTATTACATTTCTTTTTTAATCAAGTTACATCCCAAGGCTCCAATTACATGCATTTTCACACTTTCTCCTCATGTTTAGCTTTTAGGAGGAAGCAGTCAGTCTCCCATGTTAGTGACTAGACTTTTTACTAATCTTACTCAAGCTATCCTCAGAAGAATCCTGACACTACGTACATATGCCTGGCGAGCATCAGTTTTCATGGATGATGGTTAAAAATTGGAGCACCATGACCAGAATTTACAGTACTGGGAAGTGTTTAGTCATTCCACTGTATCCAAGTAAACCCCTCATTTAGAAATTAATTATTTGCAGTGTAGTAAAAAATATTTGGGGTCTCTGAGCCCCAAGAGGAAAAATGGAGTTGTAAAATCTGGGTTTCCCTACTTTGATCCCCAGTAGGCTCCAGTAAGTAACTGTTTGGTTTATTATTTATTGTGCATTATTCATTGTGCCATCTTTTTTTATGACTCTGAAGTGATTTGTATGCTGTTGTAGAAGGTAGAGCCCTATTGTCTGTCAATGTGCACATTGCTTGGATCTCATTTTGTTTGTAAAAATAATAAAAAATTCTACATCTTAAATTCCTGGTCAAAAAGTTCCATTATTCCCTTCTGGAACGTGGTTTTATATGAAGAAAAAAAACATACCAAGCACATCTATCCTATTATTATTTAAATTA
This sequence comes from Mohoua ochrocephala, assembly GCA_013398855.1. Lineage (NCBI taxonomy): Eukaryota > Metazoa > Chordata > Aves > Passeriformes > Acanthizidae > Mohoua > Mohoua ochrocephala. The sequence continues at coordinate 39,384 of VZTA01009498.1, forward strand.
TTCCTCTGTATTATTTGGTTTGAATATTTATTAGTTTTTTGATAACCCCTTAAATTATTCATAAAGGGTAGCCATACGGTTTGATGAAAAAAGCAGTACAATGAAACCTTATTTTGCATTGCTGGCTTCTTTCATACAAACTATTCTCCAGTGTTTTTTTTTCTAGCAAAGGCTTGCAAGGTGCTGGGAACCTCTGCTGTGTTTCTCACAGCATCCCCTCCCTCTCGGTTTCAGTGGGAGGGAAGAGCATCCAGCACCTCACCACCCCGTATGCCCTGGCGTGGTTTGGGTGAAATAATAAATATCCTCCAAGCGAGATGGAAATGAAGAGGCAAAGGTCAGGAGAGAGAGATGTCATTTCCCATAAAATATGAAAAGCGTATGAGGAATTACTGACTTAGAGAGAAAGAGAACAGAAGATTGTTTTAGGTGATTTATGGGATTTCCTTTTGAATCCCACAAGACTCCGAAGAAATAAGGGCAATTGTTGTACTGACTGAAATATCCATGTGAATGTCAAGTGTCTGACAGGAGTCAGCAACAAATACTTGACAGGAAGGCAATAAAACCCTACAGTAAGCAGATTGGGGAAGGATTATTTTCATATACTATGTCTCATCCTCATCTCTAATATGTATAGGTTTGCTTAAACCCTGAGGTATAGGATTTAGTGTTTATTCTAAAAGGTTTCTCATCGCTATAGGTATGCATCACTCAGCATTCCTGTTACCAATATACCTACAAAATTCTCTTCAGACATATTGGCAGATACTTGGTCTCATCAGCATTTTGCATCAGTGATCTTTTAGTCTGAATTTATGTAGATGGATGCTTCTTTTTATAGCTTTTGAATTCGACATCTTCTGCCTTCATTGACTGTCTCTTCTCTTGTTTTGTGTTTTTGACTCGTGGATCACTCTTCTCCACTCGCATTACTATGGCGACTACTAAAACCTAGAATATCTTTTGACCAACTGTCTTGTTTTTATTAAATTCTTCACTTTATCTCTGCCAGACTGTGTAATGAATTTGGCATTTTAATGTATCTGACTTCTTGTTTAATTGCACCAGTCTCTGGTGTGATACGAGCCCTTCGCCAAGAAGGACTGCCTGTTTAAAATCTGAGATACAAAATGGGTCTCAGGAAAGGTCAGTTGTGGTGTTGGTATTGTCGATCAGTGTGAATCTTGCTTGACTCTGAAGAGCCTGGATTTTAAAATACATGATAGTCCTGTGTCGGATTATTGACCAATTTCTTCTTGTTTCCAGCTGAGCTGCCAGGATCATCTGCAATCAAGCTCTCCTCCTTGTGTGATCTTCCAGCTCAGCTGCAAGAATTGTACCAGCAGGGCTTTGTCTTGGCTGCTGTCCACCCTTTTGTGCAACCAACTGATGAAAAAGAGAAAACTCCCCAGGAACAAATCTTCAGGGCTGTGCTTATCAAGAAAACAGAAAGGTAAAGCATTTCCAGTGAACTAGGATAAAAATAGACAATGTTATTTCCTGCTGAGTTTTGACCTACATCAGGAAATTATAGCAGAGTTTACTGTGCAAGACTTGATTTTTTTTTTTAAAAAATTTTTTTTTTTGGTGGGTTTGAATAGGCTTAACATGTTCTTCATGTTTACAATTTGTCTGCAGTTTGGCAGGCAACTTGGAGAATAACAAGTTGAAATATGCTCTGTATTTTGGGATGTGTTGTCATGAGAGGCAAACAAACAAGCCCTATGCCTGACAGTTTGTGAGGATGGTCTTGTTGGTACCCTTTAAGAATTTATTAGATTAAATTATGACAGAAGAATTGTTTGCTTAGCAAAGGCATATTTTGTGTTTAGACAGTTAATGCAGTTAATTTGAGAACTGTAGTACCAATGCATACTTCTTAAATTTATGTGTAGACTTTAGGCCCTTCTTTCCTCTAAACAACACAAGTTCCTTTAAATTTTTAGTCAGTGCAAACTCCATAAATAATAAGATTGCTTTCCTGCTTTGTTCATTTCTTAAAATGTGTTAGGAATATTTTATGTAATCAAAGTCTGGAGATGAATAAAGAAACAGGAATTCTGTTCTTTTATGATTTAATGTGATTTCTAAAAAAAAAAAGGATGTGCTGTTAAATAGCTCAGAAGAAAATGAAAATGTGGATATTTGTAAATATATGATTTTCGGTTAATGATTTAAAACCTAATTTAATATTATCTGACCACCCCCAGCTCTGCAGCTGCCTGTATTGTTGCAGCCATTCTCTACAGTTTCCTACATTAGTTGCATTCCCCAGTCCAGCCCTTCTTACAATGACCAATTCTGAAGGCTGGCAGATAATTAAACCTCTGTCTGCCGATCCCAGTCCCCTCTCTTTGTGCTGATGCTTGAAGGAAAGAATGTAGCTGTTTTATACCTCTATTTAAAAAGTAACCCATTCGCCATTGAATTTCCTACAGCCTGGTAGCCGGTTGGTAGCAGTTATGGACAGGATTGAACTTCAGCCTCTGACCTAAGGAAAACGTTCTGCATTTCGTTAGCAAGTGTATGTAGGCATTAGGTGTCACAGGCAATCTGAGCTTCTAAAATAGCTCTTAATTTACCTTGACTTGATTTTAGTTTTATTAGTACAGAACTTCATGCTGGCTTGCCTGATATTATTGTTTAAATGGCTTCCAGTTTTACGGTCAAAACGTAGAATGTTTGGCTAAACAGTGGACTTGTTGAGTGATGTTGGGCTGAGCTTGCCTGGTTTTGGGGCCTTGCCTTCCCTGCCCACACAATACCTCGCTGCAAGCGATGGAAGTATTTACATGCATGAGTTTGTAATGTTAGGTAAGCTCTTAAGGACTTCTGTTGGATTGGGGTCTGAGGGTTCGACATCTTCCAGGTCTGAGCTCTGAAGACCTGTCAGGGAGGAGCAGCTTCCCTCTCGATGTGGTCGTCAAGCCAGAGCGCTCGGTGTGTCGCTGCGCTCATACTGTATCCAGTAGTTTACATCTGTGCAGAGTGATCGTGGAAGAGTACAAAATCTTAATTGCCTGCTCACTCACTTGGGTGCCAGTGTTTCACACACTTTAGACAGCTGTAAATGACTGTACAAAATTGAAGACAGTAGAGAGTCTTGAACCAATTAAATTTCCTTTCACATTCACAGTCCGTTTCTCTGCATTCTCTTATCTGTCATTTCTGACTGCCTAGGGAAGCGGAAGAGACGTGGTGAAGCAGGAAAAAAACAAGTACCAGAAAGGGAAATCGCATCAGTTGGATGTTTCATGTAGTTTAAATGTTCCTGAGTTTGGCTGAGAGGATGGGAGCAGCTTCTGCCATAGTGTGTGGGCGCCACAAATACTCTCATTGCCAAGTGCCATGAAGAGAGATGGGTGTTGCACAGATTTCAGATGACTGTGGCCTGCACAGAGACCACCTGTATCTGAACTGCAAGTTTATGTCATTCCACGAACAGCTGGGGATTAAAAATATGTAACAGTATGAAAAAAAAAAAAGACATACTGTTAATTTTTTAAATTAACCTTTCTCATTAGACTGCTGATAATGATTAAATTATATTTTTTTTCCCCTGAGGACTGTCAGGTGTCTTGTCATCTCAAGGCAGTCTCTGTATATAACAGTTAAATCGTGGGTAGAAGTTAGGTCTGCTTAGGCTAATTGTTGATCAGATGAGTGTTTATTTCTGTCCTAAGATTTTAGGAGTAAGAGTAGTCCAGCCACAGTTGTAGGATCACTAGTAATGTCGTTTATGCTGTGGAGTACAACTCGGTCCCTTTGGTAGTGTGGTGTTCATGGGGAGCCAAGGAGCCATAAAAAACTACCTTGGTGTGGGACCCAGCCTTGGGCTTCCTGGGCACTTCCTGTGGAACACCTGAGGCAGGAGCTCCTTTCTCACCGCAGGTGTTTCACCACGGATGGCTCCAATACTCTGCACTTCATCTGTTTGCTGTCTGGCAGATACCAAGTGTGTTTTCCACCTTCCATTTTTTTTGTTCCCTGAACGGAACAGAAATGAAATTGTTGCGTTGGTGCCTACAGTAAAGCCAGTTCCATGTATACAGAGACAGAGCTGAACACTTGAATTTATCTTCAGTCAGTGTTGCACCTTTCTATGTCAGTTTTATGTATCAAAATTAATACTGTTGGCTTGTGCTTTGAGGACTTTGTTCTATAGCTCTGCCTCTCCAAAGGCAGGAAGGGCTATGCCAGCTGCAGCAGGTGATGGGTATCATGGAACACCATGCTGCTGCTGTCAGTGAGATTTGCAGTGCCTGAATTTGTTCAACAATAAAATGGAAAAGGTAGTGCTGAGGCATGTTGTACATTAGAACTCGTGGAAACGGTACCCGTTAGTGTTATTTTTAGCCTATTTTGCCGTTGTCCTGTGGTTTCAAAATACTCTGTGTGAATTTGCAGTGGCATTGTACGTTAAGGTGACTTTTAAAGTCACTTTGATAGCTTTCTGTTTAATCTGTACAGGTGTCTCTGGCTTTGTTATCTTGGCTATGTAATCATTTGTGGTAAATATGGAAATAGGAGTCATTCCTGCTCTAGGACGTTTAAGGAAACACATTCCTAACCTGTATGGAAGCTGTATATGTTGAAAACCAAGGATTATCCACTGGAATTGTTAGGGAAAATATGAAATTAAGGGACAGATTTTAAAAAAATCAACAATGTAATTGTTTGCAGTGCAAAAGGCATCATGTTCAATTAAAGTAAATGAAATAAATGTAGGAGTGTTTAATTTTTTAGAGTCACTGAGCATGAAGGTAGTCTACCAAGTTGCTAAACAACTCTGCCATTGCTCTCATTAAATTTAATATAATAAATTTAAATATTTCTGTAGCATCTAATGGCATGGTGTACACTAACCAGCTGATTGGAAAGTGGTTTAGAAGTCACATAGAATAGAGTCGGGTAAAAGAATAATAATTTCAGCGCTTGTGAATACTTTCTTTCCCCGTCTAAATTTCAGTGGACTTAACTAAAAAGCAGTTGTCTGTTCTATTGTGTATGCTGAGTTCTGAGATACGTGGATTTCTTGAAGAAGAAATCTTGCAGAATCTTGTATCAATTATGTGAAGAAAACTCTTTGAGCCCAGGTTTTTACAGGATTTTTTTTTTTCTGAATTTAGGGAAGGCTCCAAGTGTGAAGTATAGGTGTGGCCTGCTGGCTCACGTGTTCATGCTTGAGAAGAGTAGATTCACACTGATTTACACTTAGAATCTCAGGAAGGGGAATATAAGCTGGTACCTGAAAAGCATGAATGTGGGACAGTGAGTCTCTGCTGATGCCATGTATTTGGGAGGTTCTGGCTAACCAAGATGAGCAGAGTAACACGGATGTTGCTTACATTCCCCAGAGGAACAGAAATCACTAGTTCTTTGTGTGTGCAATAACCTTTTTCTCCTTGGCCTTTTATTCCCACACTCATTGGTTTTTTGCTTTGAGCTTCTCTGTGTAAGTGTTTTGGGTGCATTATTATTTTGTACAGCTTGTGGCTGTTGCAGGTTATCCTGCAGAGGAGTTACAAAGTCAGCCCCTGAACAAAATTAGAACAAAACCATAGCACAAAGCTGCCTTAACTTGTTCCCAGCAGCCTGTAGTGTGATACTCCTTTCTGGTATCTTAAAGTTTTAAAATTCAATGTCAGTTAAAGTGTTTTGGTGTCCCTTTCTAAATACTCAGCACCGGAAAGCAACCTCCATTCTCTTTCACCAGGAAAGATACAGGGCCTGGGCTCATAAACTGTCTGCTTATAATAGTTCTGACATGTTTGCAAATGCTTCATTTCACCATGGTAGAGAAGCAGGGGATATAAATGATATTCCGAAGAATTTATCGTCACTGTTCCATCTATGTCTTAGGACATACCATCTACAGGTTTTGCCTGCAGTCAGTAAAGGAATTAACAGGGAAACATTGCTCTCCGGAAATAGACTAAGTAGTATAATTTAACCATAATTTTTTAGAGTTTCTAAATGTTACAAATCTCTATGTTTACCTCACACAGCTTTGCAGCTGTTTTCCCTTTCTGTAAAATAATGAGGTGTCAGGTGTTGCAGAGATTCACTCGATGAGATGATTCTAATTCTATTTCTGTAATTTCCCTGTATCTGTTAGTCCTGACAAAATGCAAACTATCATCACTTGGATAACGAGAACTCTGTTTATCTGCTAAGGAATTTGACAGACTGAGTTCAAAAGTTTAATAGTAAACCAAGATTTTTACAGTTTCCTGATTTTGCTGGTATTTCACTTCGGTGTTTTCACTTTGGTGAAAGTAGGTACTTTGCATTGATACAATATATTTTTATTTTGGATATAAACACATGTGTGTGTGTCTGTTTGGTTTTCATGTAGGATTTAAGCTTGAAGATGAGAAATGTTTGAATTTATCTTCATGAGCATTAGGATCAAACAGGTTTATGTGCAAATGCAGTGTGCGTTGTTGCTCTCAGCAGGCTGATTTCAACTTAATGAAAAGATAATATTTATTCCATACCCAAGAGTCAACAGATATCTTCCTTTAGCTCAAAGGACAATGGTTTGAGTTTTGAAAGCTTGTTATTTGTTACAAGTTCAAAGAAATACATATTTCCTCACAATAACTTTTAACAGCGACCCGAAATAAATGTTCTTTCATCTGTGTTCTGAAAGTTATAAACACTGCACATTAAAGGTGCCTGTGTATCAATATGTGCCCAAACTTTTGTCAAGAAACTCTATGTACTGTCATTAAAAAAAGTTTATAAATTTTACTAACAAATAATACATATTCCAGTGATAAGGTTTCCTATAGTAAAGAAAATGTTTAGGTAATAAAGTTAAAACAGTGTCACATGGGTTAGACGTGAGGCTCTTATGAGGCAATATGCCTGCTTTTATTTGTATAAAAAATGGTGTGGTTTTTGGCTGGGCATCATAAAACCTATGGATTTTTAGATGTTGCATTCTTGGTTTTCAGATACTCTAGTTCTGCTGGATTTTTAACCCGAAACTGTAGAGATACCAGCTGCTCACGTTAATCACTTCGGTGTGGTTTTATTGTTTTCGTAATGTAGGCCAGTTTGTTAGGAATGTGCAGTTCTATTTGAACGGCAGAGCTATTCCTGTGTAGTGGAAAATCTCAAAACTGCACTTCCATTCTTAGCATCATCTTAATGAAATAGTAATTTTAGAGTGTCTGTGCAGTTTACAAGTGTGTTTTGGCTCGCTGGACTCATGGGCATAGGGAACTTCAGGAAGATTAGGACCAAATGTTGGCTTGCTCTATTCCTTCTTGTAGCTGAAAAGGATTGGAAATCCAGTTTGTAACAGACACCAAGTTGTCAGCTTTAATAGTTACTGTGTAAGTTACTGGTTCTCCACAGCTGGTTAGGGTTTTTGTACCATGAAATCGTGCTTAACAGCAAACAGCTGTGCAGGAAGTGACAACCTACTGAAACAACCATCGTAGCATATTTTTGGCCAGTGAACTTCCAATTATAACTTAAAGTATTATTTATTCTATGTATAATCATCTTGTTTAGTGGCACTAGAAGCCAAATTTAGGGTTCAGGATGACACTTTTTGGAAGTCTGTGGTCCTGAGCCTTTTCTGTATTGGTAAATTTGAGGGTACCCTCTACCCCCACCACACCAGGCATGCGAATGCTGTCCCTCTGCTCAGCATCAGGTAGACTGAAATTCCACCTCAGCTCTTTGCCATCCCCTGGTTAAGGTTGTCCATGGTGGGCACTGAGGGTGCCTACAGTGACAGAAAAACCCTTCTTCCTTCAGGAAAATTGTTCAAGATAAACAGACAATGAGCTGTATAACAAAGGAAGAAAAACAGATGGAAGCCCAGGGTGTGTAAGTTGCAATGAAGTTTTCTGTCAATCTCCATGGCCAACCAGTGGTTGTCCTCTCCTGGGGTGGGAGGCAGAGGGTGCCCTTCCTCCCTGCAGGGGAGGTGCTGGCATTGTTCACACTGTCCCTTCTGTTCCCTCTCTGGTACCCCACAGTGTGTTACAGTGAGTACAGGGTGTTGCAATGAGTCCGGATGTAGCAGCTTCTCGGGTTCGTCCTGGCTTCCAAGAAGGGTACAGCATTAGTGTGTCCAGGTGTGCTTCTTTCAGGCCTGGACCTTTTTTAATTAATCCAGCAATTTTTTTTATCAGAAGAATAAAGGTAATACAACCCCCACAAATGTTAGCAGGCAATGAAGGGAGGAAGACTCAATTTTCCAGCTTAGGAGGACAAAAAGAAAAGGAAGAAGTTGCTGACTGTGCATCCAGAAGAAAAGGAAGATCTTTAGAACTGCTGGAGCTTACACATTTTTTGGACTAAACTGATCTCAGCATTTCTCTTTCTCTTCTGCTTTTTGTTGAGAAATATTTTATGATGGGAAAGTGAAAATCAACTTTACATAAAACCATTGCTTTAATTTTAAAATATTTTATACGTTGGACTCCCAGTAACATCCTGTGCCTATAAAACTGGTAAGAGACTCCAGAGTATGGATTATTGGGTTATTTCTCACGATTGACATCAGTCCTTTTTCAGAAGAGAGCAGAGGAATGCAAGTGCACAGAACTGTGCTCTTTGGACTTTTTCTCTCGCCTCTGGCACCTTGATAGATGTACATTTTTGGGGGTTCTATTTCATAGTTTCTTATGAAAGTGGTCCTAAAGTAGTCCCATTAAATTAATAAAACTAAAAGTATATTAGTTTCTGTTCATACAGAATTTACCTGTACCTATAATTCTCTACTTCTCTATGGCTATATTAATAATATTCAAAGAGTTTGATGAGAGACTTTTATGATATTTATGAAATACTTTGTGATACATGTGTGAAATGCATTGTTTATTGCATAGAGACTGGAAAAAATTTCTTCTCCACCAGCTTTGCTCAGAAAATTATTTTTGTGGTCTTTGACATCCACAGCTATTTATTATTTTCATCTGAAAAGCTCTGGCTCTTGTTCTGTTTGCTCGTTTTTGACAGAATAAAAGGCTTTTAAAGTTTTCCTAAAAAGGTGGAAACTACCGGTTTAGACAAAGACTTGCTTTTAATATATGGACATAATTTACTTGAGAGCATGGAAAAATACTTCTTGGAAATATAGAATCCTTCTGTTGGAAGATTTTAACTAAGGATTTTATGGCCTTTAGTAGGATCTGTTAAGTGTGTTCTGTAAAATAATGCTCTTAACAGAGTTCAGTTGTATTTGATGCCATTTCTTTCATGAGCCCTAGTGCAAAGGTAGCCCCCAAACTCTTAGAGAAGGAATTCATTGTCTGCAATTAAGTATTTCCAAGCAGCAAGTGTATTTTAAAGTACGTGCTTCTTAAAGGAGTCAAACAGGACATTTTAAGCAGCTGTAGTAATAATCACTATATTTTTATGGGTATAATCCGTATCTCACGTAACTCTTACTCCTTTCAGAGAGGGTGGAAGCAGGTCCTCAAAAAATTGCACAAAATCAGAGTTCAGGGAGCTGTTCAGGGGGAGGAGAGGAATTAGGAGAGAGTGGTTCAAGGCAAGCTCCTCCCTTTCTTACACCTGTCTATAAACTTAAACAATATAGGTTGAAAAGGATTTTATTTTTTCAGGTAGCCAGGGGATTTAAATATTAAAATATTTGTCACTCTTTCAGAGTAATTAGAATAATAAGTTTTCATGTGGATCACAGCAGTGCTAGAGTTACGAACAACCTTTGCCAAATGAGTGGGCACAGAAATAGCATGACACATACTTAATTTCCGGGATTTGGTATCTTAACTTTGAATTTGAGCTGTAGTATTTTACAGTCTCTGGGAGGGGAGTGGCTTCCTCAGCTGGGCTGGAAGGGAGCCGTGATGAGTACAGTGGGTTATCCCAGCAAGGGAAGTAGTGGAGATGTTTGTTCCTTGCATTTGTAGAGTTTTGCCGTTGAGCCCTTAAAATGGGATTGGTTGTCTAAAAAGGGCTTGGTTCCTTGCTGCCTGTTCGTGGTAACACACTTTTGGTTTGTAGTTTCACAACAGCCAAAGCACTGGAGAGTTCTGTTTGCACCACTTGATGTTGTATGGACTTGACTTTGCAGTATCGAGTGGCAGTTTTGATGGTTTATTGATCGCGTGAGCATTAGAGATCCCTAGTTCATATTATTTCTGCCTGGAACGTGGCTAGATAACATCAGGGCTACTTTTCCTGTTAGTCATATTCAGATTTAAAAAAAAAAAAAAAAAAAAGTAAGTATACTTGTAAGTACGCTTGCAGTGAGACTTTCTAAAGTTTATTTTTATGCTCTCAAGTTCATCTGTGGCAGAAGATCTGCACAGAATAGATTTTCTTATTTAGGACTTCAGAACAGCAAAAATGTTTGTCTGCAGTACACGTGTTGTCCCTCTCAAAATGATTTTTTATTTTCTTGACAAAGTTCTTCTTGCTGCTTAAATTAACTTATGTGTGCTTGTTGCAGAGGAGTAGTGGTGGAATACTGTTAGTCCCCCAATAATGACTTGTGTAAATTCTATAAAGATGTTTGGGGAATTTTCATGAATACCAAAGCTTTGTTAAAATTTTTGTCCAGAATGAAGTAGAGAATAAGAAGAACCTAGAAAAGAGGGGAAAAACAAATAGGGAAAGGACTTCAGTGTTACCAAACAATGCACAGTCTGCTGCCACCCGTTCAGGTACAAGCGAGATAAGAGAAGTGAAGTGAGAGTGCAGCCTGCGTGAAAGTGGGAGGATCAAATACAGCGAGTGTCTGCAGTATTGCCTAGGAAACACTGCCAGTTTGCAGTCAGCAGCCTACGCATCGCATGGCTCCGGGGAGCTGCTAATGTCTCGGGAAAGCCCCTGGGACCATCTGTAGCTGAAGCGTGTTCTACGTGTCACAGTCCCAGTGCCCAGAACAGGCCTTTTGCACAGGCTGGCTTTTGCAAGCATGGCAAGCTTGCCAAGCCCCTGTTTTGCTGTTTCGCTGCTTCCTCAGCACTCCCAGTTCAAACTTGGGTACCTTTCTTCCTGTCCTGTAGGTAGCCAGGCATCAAACAACTGCTGGCCAGGATGAGTTCTTCACTTGGAACTAGATCTTTTGATTCTCTATGAAGTGTTAGATAACTGTTTTGTTGCTAACCTCAAGGATTACAGGCTAGCATTTATTTTGAATGTTCTTCCATGTGTTCTCCTGAAAAACTTGAGAAAGTGAGTGATTGTCTGGATATCCTCTGTGGATCAGGTGTGTCAGTTTCCTTTCATGGGAGTCTGGAGGAGATGAAAACTGCTTCAGTGGCATTGCTTTACAGTGCATGCCTGCAGACTGTTTCTGAAGATCATTCAGTATAACTTCCAAACATTCCCTTGGCATATTTTGACCAATACCTTGTTTCCGCAGTGCTGATTTGTTCAGCAAATGCATATGGCAGGTGCCATTTGCTTTGAATTATTTTAGGAGTTAGTCTCTTCTGGAAGAGAAGGGACTTCAGGCACAGCTCTGCATTTCTCAAAAAAAGCGTAAGGTAAGACTGAAGGTTAAACTATTTTGATTAGCCCCTGATTTTTAGATGTTGACTTGGAATGGTTCTGGATAAGAGAAGGGGTTTCTTTTAGCTGCTGTCTGTGAAACGCATCTTAGATCAGGCTGCCGTGTGGGGCCCAGAGCATCGGTCAGACCTTGGAACCTTCTTTTTGTATGTTCTGAGTTGAATCACCCGTGCATCTCCTTGGTGTTGGCCCTAGATGCCAGGCTGCCAAAGTGTTTCTTGGACGGAAAAAGAAGTCTGGAAGTCCCTGAGGCATCCCACCATCCGCCGTCATTGGTGTGATTTGCTCCCCTCGCAAGTGGGTGAGGTGCTGTAGCTGCCACTTGTCAGAGCTGTGTTGAGCTCAGTGGGGGGAATGTGTTGGAACCAAAGTTTTGGCTGAAGTTTAGCTCTCCAGGAGAAATACTTACAAATGGAATGTGTGGGTATCCACTTGTAACAACAGAAACTGATTCTTCTTTTCTGTCTGCTTCTTCAGGTCTTCAAAAGGTGACGCCAATAGTGAAGGATATGTCTTGGAGGTAGAGTGCTGCTCCTCTTTAAACCACCTTTCAGAGAAAAAGGAGATCCCTGATTTTATTAAGAAAGTGAGTAAAAAGAAAAGGGGGGCAGGGGCACAAACCCCAAAACACAGTATGCTTTTATTTCCACTATAATTACTGTTTCTAGTTCTGTCAGTTTGGCAGTAGGGATATGTATCACTTTGACCAGCTGAAATACTGCACTAGAATTTGGTGTTTTGTAATTTTAAGTATGTGAACAGCAGTTACTCTTCTTGAGAGAAACAAGTGTGATCAGGTTATTACTAGAAAATTCTTTGTAGTGTCACAGGAGGATGACCTCCCATGGATGATATCAGTGTAGAAGACGGTCCTATAATGTGCAACATTTTATGTTGAAACAATATATATATAGTTTCCATTTTAGTGTCCAAATATCCTATTGAATGGTACGTTACCTAAAAGGCCTTTTACCTCCAGGGAAACCCGCAGATTATTTAAGTTTTCTTTCAGTATCACATGGTGTTTATCTGATAGAGTTGGTACTTGTAACCTAAATGCTTTTGTGAACCAGAGTAGTGTTGCTTTCAGTTAAGTATTATATATATACTGGGGAGTTTGAAGAGAACACTGCAATCATTTATTTATTGCCTTCTTTTTAAAATTATTTTTGACACTATAATATTCTGCCAGACTGGAAATGGGGAAGTTATGTCCATTTTAGTGAAAACAGATTCAGACTGTGCTTGTTTCAAATTCTGCAGCATCTGTTGTGTCCTGTTGCATGTTATATAAGCTAGCGCTGAGTAGTGTATTTATTTAGCCACAGGGTGTGAGTAGGCACACTCCCCTAGCTTTAGTCCATTTGCAGTGATAATAGTTTAGAAAATTTTTAGAATAAACTTCAGCACAGGCTTTATGAGCTTGATGGGGACTCATCTTGACAGACTACACTCATCTTCACTCTTTCTTTTTCACTGTGAATTGTGAGAACTGGATTAAAAATAATGCAGCTGTAACTACCTTGATACTTAAAAGATATATAGATTTTGGTATCAGAACAACCGGAGTTTTCTGAACACATTATAATATTCAAAAAATTGAGCCCAAATTTTGTTTCAGGTCTAACTGTGTTATTTCACTACTATTCTGATGTTACCTTGCATTATTTCAATATATTCACACTTGGGCAAAACTGGTGTAGTTATTGTGTACCAGTTTCAACATTTTTGATTTTGTTCTTCGGTTCTTTGAGTCAGAGTAGAAATATAGGCGTAACTGTCACAACTGGTAGCAAAACTGTGCATCATTGAAACAGAAAATTTCTTTGCATTTGTAACTTCAGAAAGAGTATGGATAACATGAAAACAAAATGACAATCCAGAAGTCGTCTTATTTCCATAAATATCCAATTCTCAGACTCTTTATAGTGCTTTTCTAGACATGTAAATGTATCTGTTGATAGAAGCCATTTGATTATGGGGTTATGAAGATGCCTTTTTGAAAGATGATAATTTAAATTTTAATAGCTAGAATGTATATTTACTGTTTCTCTGTAGGTTGAGTATGTCGCTCATCCTCAGATGTTATTTGATGTAGAGAAATTTGAAGTTCTTTGAAGCTGTTGCTGTCAAGTGCATGCTGTGTCACTGTATCTGATTAAACACATTGTGAAAGTTTCAACACTTTTATGTAAATCCAACTCAGGAAACAAGACTTGTTTGGGAGTAGGAATTAATTGTCATATTAACTAATTTGTCTGAGCAACAAAAATATCCATTGCTTTTAAGGGCAGATAAACCAGATGTTTACAAACAAAATAAATGGAAAAATAAAGGGTATTCTTCAAACAAAGTAGTAACAAAAAGCTGTTAGAGAAGGCAATTCCTTTCTTTAAAAAATGAACAGCTTAATAATTCTTCTCCAACTGTAGAATACAATTGAAGTTAATAGAATGTTTTAATTGAGTAGGCAAATCCTTTATCTTTTCATAAGCTTTTCATAACAGAGGCTTTTAGCACAGGTTTACCATCTTACTGTATTGTAAATTACTGTATTTAAAAAAACTCAAACCAAATAGAATAGCCATATTTTCAAAACAGAATAAGAAGTCAAAATTTTCTCCCTGAACTTACTAAAAAACCCAATTCCTATACCCTGAGAAAATTAATTTTATTAATTTTATTGTGCACTGCTGAACAAGTATTACTTACCTTGAGTTTGAACAAGGATGGAATTTTAATAACTTTTCTGGATTGACTTTTTGTTGCATTGAAAATGTACATCATATTGAATATTAACTGCTTCCTTCTGCAAACACAATACAATTTTACAGTGGCATAGAGCATAGATAATGTGTTTTTTTCTTCTATAACTCTATATAAATGTGTGAGAGTAATGAGGTAGAAACAGGGAGGTTATTTCACCTGGAGAATGCTTCTTGCTCACTGAAACCAAGTGCCTCAGTACAATATTGTCTATAAAACATTTTAAAAATGCCAAAGAAGACTCTCTGGTCAAACCTCTGTTCTGTGTTGAGATCCTTCTGCGCTGCTGGACTTTGCCCCAGTTCTCCACTCTCTTTGCTACTTTTCTGCCACGGTGTCTGGCTATGGCAAGACAGGGAGTGTTTAAATATTGGGGACATGATGTTGCATAAAATACACTCTTCCTGTACTTTAAAATCATGTCACCATCACCACACTGTGTTTGTTCTTTGATATCCATGTGGATCTAGTGCGGCTTAACCTGTCCTAAAGAGCTCAAACAGTCCCATGGTGTCTTTGATACACAATTTGTGGGCAATGAAAGAAGTAACTAAACTGTTGTGTATGTACTGTACTGCTGTATTGGTATTAACACTCCTGTCTTTAACTCTCAGGCAAAACAGAGATTAAAGATTTGCTCATCTGCTGTTTAATAAGCAAAGCTAACTTCTGAACTTTTGATCACTGGGGCTCAGATCATTCTGAAGTTGTTGAAAGTAGAGATGTTACTTCTAAGATACCATATTTTGTAATATTTTGACTTGTGTCTCATGTCAAATAGGGTAGCCTTTAATTACTTCCTTACTTGCTTTTTGTTTCTGTGTATCCTGTTACCATTTTTTCATCTGAGAGTGTTATGTGGCGTCTATGGAGACAAGTAAGGGAAGGAGGAGCTAGGCTGACATCCCAAGTAAAGATTCATTTTGGATACAGAATCATATATGAATGCCAGACATGTTTCTCATGACCTCTGTTTTCCGTATCAGTCTGAGGTACATGCTCTAGAACTGTAACAGGCAGAAGGTTTTACTCCTATATTCACATCTTTGTGGTGTTGGTGACAGGTTAGGAAATGGAGGATTCTTTCTGTACCATGTCTCTCCAGTTTTGACTTCTCAAAATTCAGGAAGCACATCTTTGGATCCTTGGTTATCTCCTTAATAATGCACTGTCAGAGGGAATTCTTATATGGTATCTTATTTTCAGTGTGACACCATTGCAGGATACACGTTTCTCATCTCTGTGGACTCAGTATCCTTCTCTGGGGAAGTAGGAAGTATGATAAGCATAGAAAAGCATGGTTTAAAAATGGTGCAGCTTAACTGACATCCAAATGCAGGCATCTTCCTTTTGTGTTTTTGGCTAGACATGGATCTCTCTCTGCTGGTCTGTCCTTACTTGCTTCAGAAATGAATCTAATTTCTTCCAGCAAACCTAAGGCAGTACAGATGAATAGTTGGTTTTGCATTTTCAGAGGTGGACTGGTTCCACTTGTAACAGGACTGCCACCGTGAAACACCTTTGCAGTGCTTATTGTGCCATGAAATCTGCTGGATGAGACAGCGTGTGTCAAATCTGCTCATTGCTGTTCCCTCTCTCGTGTCTTGGTCAAGTTCAGTGAGTACAAATCATTGGCACTGGCTCCAAAGCTGCCAGTAATGTGTCACTCCCTTAAGTGATCCTCGGAAGAACTTCTGTGGTCCAGAGCATCCTACAAATAATCTTGGCTCCTGCAGGTGCAGTGACTTTGCCAGTAAGTTTCTTGACATTTATCTTACTGCCTCGTAATAGCATTGCTGGGCCATGGAAGCGGTGGTAACTCTCAGACGTGAGCGAGTGGGACTGCAGGGAGGAATCTGCCGACAAAATACATTGCAAGGGTGCTGCCACCCATGTACTTGATCTAGAGCTGGCCCCTGAAAGAGTGACCCCAGTTCTCCCTGGTGCAAAGGCAAGTCGAGTAGAGAATTGCCCTGTTTTGAAAGAAAGGCTGTACAATACTAACACACGTGTGAAGAACTTGCATCCTGCATTGCTGAAAGGATCTACTGTATTTGAGCCCTCTTGACAGTGTTATGGAAAAGTAAATGTTATCAGGAATAAGAGTGGCATGAGGTATGGGAATGTTTCAAGTGTTAGTTTATGCACTGGAAATTAATATGCATTGCTAAGCTGTGTGAATTCAGTGTGCTCCTGAAGGGCGAGACGTTTCTTGGAGCGATTTGATCCTCCTGCCCATTATCTGCCCTTGCTCCATTGGAGGGAACCTCAGGCAGGAGACTGGCTTGGTGGTTGAATAAGGGACTGCTGCACCCCCCTGAACAAGCACAGGTCACTCTCACTGCATGTGTTTCTACTTTGGTGATTTAATTAAAATATTGAGATCCTTCTTTTCCTGCTCTCTTGATCTTTTCCCCCTCCACTGATCTGTAGTTGTTTTGGAGTTTTCAGGTTTGCTGCTGTCTTAGTTCGTGCACATTGTTTTCTGGAGAGTCATCTGTGTTATGGTTCTAACTGGTGAAGAATTTTTGTGTTAGTGTTGCTCTTAAAAGACAGGTTAATTCTCCAGCTTATTTTAAGTTGCAAGGTAGAAGCAGGGTTGAAGTATTTAGGAGGACTTCTGTTTCTCTTCTAAAATAACAGCTAAATACCTATAGGAATTTTCAAGAGCTTTTAAGGTCTTTTCCATAGATGATTCTAGTCAAGAGAGTGATTCACTTTTTTTCTGCATATTTACTCACGTCAGAAGGAACATTTGTTTTGTGTGATCAAAACAAGGGGCTTCACATACCCCTATTTTGTGTGAAAGCAATATGAAGTGGTTTTGTGCTCTCTGAGTTTTTAAACTCTCTTCAGCATCTAATTATGAAATGGCAAGAAGATGTGGAAGATGAGAAACATATCAATGTCTCCATAATAATATGTATTTATATTACTATTTCTGTTTGTTAACAGCATGACAAGCAAATGAGAAGACAAAAATCTGCAATTTCCTAGAAAATAATGAATGCGAAAATTACTGACATTATAATTTTTTTACTTTTGCTTGTAATAGCTAAGAAAAAATACTGAGGTTCATATAGCTCTTCCAGCATTTCTCATATTCTTGTCTCTTTCATTACTTATTCTTCATCTCTTAATCTTTACATTGAGATTTATTTTTTAGAAAGGAGCAAAGAGATGCAGCTTACGTGTTCTTAAGAACTCTACGGTGTTGGTGGATTTCTTGACTTGGTTGCTGCAGTCTTACAGGGATCTCTTCTGTGAAGTCTGTGTTTGCTTTGTTGGTGCCAGGGGTCCTTAGATGGTTATTGTAATCCTAAGCATTATTCTTTATTTTACATGTGTTTTAGCTGGTCTGTTCAGAAGTTTCCTGCAGGGTGTACAGTCAGAGCAGGTGGCAGTAAAAGAGAAAAGGGGAAAAAATCGAGTCTTTAATACTGCTCAGAGGTTTGTTCTTCAAATAAATAAGCAGTTCAGATTTATTTCTGTGGCTAGAAAATGACCCTTCTAGAGTCTTGTTTATTACCTAGGATTATTTACCTAGATGTGATCTCAATCTCTTCTAAAATCATTTCCATCCTTAAAACAAACCCAAAAAATCCCGCCACAAAACCTTCACTCTCCTGGGTATTTGCAAAGGAACAATACAATGTTATTTCTTTAGTGCATTGTAATGAAAACCATTGCTGAGCACTTAGCTGACAGCTTTGTTTTCTGCATGTTTTCAGTGCAAACAGAGCCCTTATTTTATTTTTTAAGTATTTGGATGTTAGCAGTTGATGTGGTCACGAAGCAAAACTTGAAACTCAACATCAATAGTTCAGCTGTTTGTAATCTGCTGTGATAATATTTATTAAAGTGCATTTTGTTAACATTTTCTAAGTGTATATATAACAAGAGATGGTAAAAAATAGCATATACTCTATTTTAAACAGCCTGGTGTGAAGGGAAACATCTGTTCCTGCTTAAGCTTCTTTCAACTTGTGTTCTTTTGACTAAGCCCTGTAAGAGTAGTGTTGATATACATCTTCCACGGACATTGCAAAACTATTTTCAGGACTCTCCCAGGAGCCTGGTTGTGCTTTTATAATCCTTTGCCCCCAGCAGCTTTCAGAGTCATCCCCTTGCCAAGATAAAAATAGATATTATAAAGTATGTAGTTGATATTTTTAATGATCCTACTTCTGTCTGGTGGGAAAAAATAACTTTTTAAATAACAATAAATATGATAATGTTCTATACTGCGCTAAAATAAATTACCGGCAAATTGTTCAAATTGCAATTTTGGCTACGAGTAACAGATGGCTTGATGAAACATTGTGATTTTAAAGAAACACTCCTTGACTGATATAAAAATAAAATAAATACTCCCTGCAAATTAAATGTAAAGTCTGTAAATTTGAGATCGAATTCCTACTTTTAAAAATACTCCTGTTGTCCCGAACCTTTTCATTTGTTTGTTTTCACTGCCTAGAACAGAGATGGACTAAAATCACTCACATTGAATCACATTATCACCAGTTGCTAAAATGGTTTGTAGATACAACAATCAGCTACACGTGTCTGTAAATCCTTATTTTCCCCCTGCTTATGTTCACCAATTAGTGTAGGAGTTACTGACAAAAGATTCCTGCACAGAACATGGTCTGCGTTTTGAAAATGCCAGTTCTCTAGTGCAAGAGCTTGGGACAGAATTTCTACAGACTAGTTTTGAAAGTGTACATCAAGTATTTGGGTTGAGTGAGCATAGCTGGCTGCTCTCTAGCAGTTTTTCCCAAGTCTAAAACAAACTGTAAGCAGTGAATCCTAAATTATGTGAATAATTTGAGGACTTTTTTTCAGATTTTAGGGGAAGAGTGGGAGGATACAGGTGTATTATGTGGCTTTTGGACAAGTACCACACTCACTGAATCTTTGTAGCATGTGGCCAGCAATGTTCACCCTTTGCCTTCAGTGAAGGAACAGGTGCTAAGATCAGGTGATTTGAGAAGACCCAACACACCCAGGACCAGAGAGGATGAGACTGGTTTCAAGACCTGCCATCTAATGAAATACGCTGATCGGAGCAAGTGCACTTGCACCACGCCGCACTGCGTGTTTAGCATGGTTATAATTGTTCTCAGGAGTGAATGTAATGCAAGCTGGAGAGGAATTTCAAGTTGTTAATCTCACCACTTTCTTGGCTCGAGTAGCAGAAGATGTATAGCTTACTGTAATTTAACATCTCCTGCAGTACTGCCTTGAGATCCCACCTTCTGTTTTACTCAGCACAGCAGTAAGTTGCAGTAGCTTCTTGCTTCAGTACATTTCTCCCTGTGCTGTTCGTGGCCTTCAGTTCCCTTCTGCAGAGGCTGCTACCAAGGAACACGGTGTGAAACTGCAGAGCTTGCTTTCCTGCCCTCTTCAGTGCCTTGTTCTCTACCTTGTCCTTGCTCTGGTTCTCGTGCCTCTGCCAAAAACGCAATGAGATCTTAAAATGGCAAGTCAATGGTTTGGGTTTATGGTGCCATTTTCCAAGGTATCCCTCTAGTGTTGTATCCCTCGTGGCCTATTTTGATGTCATGGACAGTGAAAATACTCGGTAATTTGAAAACTTGAATGAAGACTGGGATTTCACTTTCTAAAAGCTACATTTATGTTCACTTCTATGTATATGAACATGAACTATCTATCTCAAATTCAAAATTTGGTGAGTGTAAACTGGAAAAGGTTAAAAATGCATGAGAAGTGCAGGCTTAAACAAGGGAGCATCCTAGTCAGAAAGGCTGCATGGTTTGGAAATCTGCAAGCAGTGAAACAGTCCAGAGTAACAGGACAGAAAAGCAATGAGCAGTTGATGCTTTGCTATTTGATTAGCAGAATTATATTTTTTTGGTAATGTGTTATTAGAGATGCAAAAATACAAAAGTTGCAAAAGTTTTGAGCCATATAGAAAGAACGAAATCCTCCTTTAAAACATTAGCTAAGCTTAGTTGGTTTTAAAATAAGCAGTAAACCCTTGATGAGTGTTCCTGTCTTCTAAGGAAGGAGCATATGAGACCTGCGGAAAATATAAGAGGCAGACTAAAAGCCTGTCTTAATTTTAAACATCTTTTTCCAGAAATGAGCAAACTAGGAGGGAGACGTGCAGTATTTATGATGAAACATGTTCTACTAAATATTAATGAAGGAGGACATAGTTGGGAGACCGTAGTCTTGAGCATACTTTTCCAGCTCCGACTCCTGGCATGCAGTACACAGCATTCTCCTCAAACCACACGATCGTGTTTTTTGCATGAAGATCCCTGGTGCTGTCTCTTTTCAAAGGAGATTTGCTTGAATCCTAAAACAAAGCTGGAGAAATGCACTGATCTGGTTTCTGGTGCACATTATGACACCTAATGCCTTTAACATTGTTCTTTTAAATACAACAGCTAAATAAACAGACAGACAAACATTTCTTTCATTGACTAAGATAGTTCGTACTTGGTTTAAATAGACAGCTTGGAGCAAAATTAACCAGCTATTGTTTCCAAGGCCATATGTTTGGCCATCAGTAGGATTAAGTAGCAGTCTTTCCCAAAGTTCACAGCAGAGCTAACTAAATGCATCTGACCGTCAGAAAATCAGTTCCTTGCTCCTGGAAAATGTTCTTTCTCTAAGGCCATTTTTGCTATGTATGGTCTTCATAAATTGTTTCTGGGTTTTACTAAATTCTTTCAGTAGCTTGTTATATAATGAACCATATAGCAAACCTACTCGTGAAATGTTCGCTCCTAGTGCCTAAGTTTTGAAGGTGTTCTTTCCCAGATCGTCAGCAAGTGTAAGCCTTGAGACCATTTGGGACCGCTGCAAACTCAAGTGCCTTGATGACATTAGTAAAACTGCTTTTCCTCTGGACACATCCCAGAAATGTCCAGCTCCTGGCATTGAAGAGTTAAGAGAAATTCCTACGAAACAGTTATTAAATAATTTGTTTGAAATTCTTGTCTGAGAGAGATCCTCATCATTATATTGCTGTGTGTTGTTTTGCATTTTTATTGATTTTGGTGGAACACTACCCTGAGCTTGCTGGAAGTGTTTGATTTTCTGTGTGCCATCCCACGGGGATGTGATCAGGATCTCCCTGTCAGCAATTGCTGAAGCTGACAAAAGTGTATGATTCTGTTCAGCATGGGATCTATATGCTCGAGTTTCCATATTTATAAGAGTACCATTATGCTCGCTGCCAATAGGAGATTATTACAGAGCTGACAACGCAACGAGAAACACAGAATCACAAGATGTGGGCTGTACAGTGGACTTGCCAAGTGTCTTTATTCCAAATAGGTTTGAAAAGAGAACCTGCATGTGGCTGTTCAAAATGAGCTTTTGAACACGGGTTCTCACATGGCCGTGAGAGCTGTAGAATAAAACAAGTTCTTTTCAGAAACGAGGATTTCATCATTCAGCCATGCTGTTGCCAGGTGTGGTTTTACAGGCCTTTAATTTAGACTCTCAGCCATTTTCTAATTAGGGTAGGGAGCCTTCAAGAGAACCAGAAATATTTAAAAAGATGGGACATAAATTTGCTACATCAACGTAATGTTTAGTGACACTGCTTTGTGCTGCTGATGGCTCCTTTTCTTCCAAATGCGGTATAAAAATAGCGGTCAGGCCGTTCTGAAATAAACAATAACACTTCACAAATGTTAAGAATGTTAACACAAGTGGCCCAGCTAAAATTCAATTAAGGTAGTGACATCAGGGTTGGACACGGTGCTTGTTCCTATTCCTTCTAAAGTTCGTGGGAGATTTGGTATTTATTTCGCAGACAGCAAAGGCTAAATCTGTCATTTTTTTCCCCTCGGGGAAAATGCCAGGTTTCTAATCAAGCAAATTATAGGGATGACATTAAATTCTTTAACTGCCTTGGCCCTCTGTACACATGAAATTTCACCCCTTCTTTAAGCAGATTCTATTTTTAAACTGCCATAAATCCAATTTGATGCAAGCCAGTTGCAAATGAATTTGGATGTACCCACTTGGGGGTTTATCCAGATTGAAATAAATGAGTTAAGTTCTGCTTCTGTGGTCGAACAATAACGTCTTTTGTGATGGAGATCTGGTCTTGTATTTGTGGTTAATATCATCCAAGCAGCACTTTACGAGGCAATGAAAATGTTTCTGTTCCCATCTGGGGAAAGAAGTAAAGTATTTATTTTTTAAAAAAAATTTTGTTGGAATTTCCCTTTTCAAAATTTCCCAAGATGTAAAGGGCAAGTATATAGTATATTTGAAGTATAAAAATTGTCAACCAACAGTTGAAGTTAGTATTGATCACCTAATGTAAGGGCGTTTTTAATCTAGATTTTTATCTGATGTGAAAAGTGGTAGAGATGTAGTTGTTGGTTTTATGTTTTTTCCTTTCATTTAGTCATACAGTGCAGTGTGACACAGGCCTTTGTTAGTGCTCTAAACTGGCACTTAAAGACAAGTAATTGTGTTATTTATCTGATCTGAAATATGTCTTGGGTGACCCTGTCCAAGTAGCATCATGTTCTTCCCATTCACTTCAGCTTTACCCCTTCTTTCTCCCATACTTTGCCCTCTTACTGATTCCCAACACTGCATCTGCTGAGATATTCTCCCAAAAGGCTGTGACAGACACATCTGTCTTTGTGTACCACCACAGGGTGCCTCAAGAGGGTCCAAAACCTGCAGGTGGCTTGCAGGAACAGTCCTCCTGTCCCGTGTAGCTGCTGTGCACAGCCTCTCCAGTTACTGAGGTGTGGGTTTGGTTTTGGGGGGGGTTTTTTGTTTGTTTGTTTTGTTGGTTTGTTTGGTCAGTCGGGTTGGTTTTGCTTTTGGTTTTTTTTGAAATTCATCTATTCCATCTCTGAAATACAGGAAACAGAAAATGTGATTGTTCTGGATGGCACGATTCAGTCTGGATGTGAAGGCAACTAAAATTTAATAATATTTAAGCTCTCAGCAGGACCCTGAAAAACAAATTGTCCTTGTAGTTTGAATATGTTCAGCCTTTACACTTTCTGATGAGAGCTATCTTCTTTGTGGTTTTGTGAAAAGTTGAAAGGAGGGACTGTGTCTGCTGATACACAATTTTTCTGTTCTGCAGCTTGCATCACACTTTTGATGTAGCATTTCCTGCTTACATTGGCATTATTGAGAATAATGAGATGCTTGGTTTTGCCATATGTCATTGAGAAAATTTGAAATACACGTTTAAATAAGATTTTGTGTTCTGTAGTATACAGTATTAACTTTTTTGGGAAAAGTCCTTGGAGATACAAACTCTTTTTTCCAATCTTCCTGCTCAGCTGTTCGGCCAATACAGGTGAGACTGTAATTTGGTTCTCAGTTCCTCGTGTTTCTATTCTGAGACCAAGACCCTCAGAAGAAACACCTCAGCTGCAGGTACTCCTTAGAACAAACACAATTTTTTTGAGTAAGCTGAGACTGTAAAACATTGCTGCAGTGTCTGTGAAAGCTGTTCTCTCTCATCCATATCACAGCGTGGGAGTCTGATGGAGATTGACAAGCAGTCTTTATTGACCAGGACCAGTAATATTACCACATATGTACTATCCTCAAACTCTCTAACAGTTGTATACTAGTTAGATTTCTATAATTAGCTGCCCTGCAACCTACTAAACAAATGTAGTGTTGTGTCTGTACATGAGTGATAAGAGATGATATGAATTTGTAACTATCCCTAACGATATAAAAAAGTATTAATTGAGTTACAATGGAGAGTCTGGACCATTGAGCACATTGTGAATGCATCTGTCACTGACACTCCCTTAAACCTTCCTGAGCAAGGTAAAAGCTAACTTTCTTTGTGGACAGATACCCTTTTGGCCAGGATACTGATAATGGTATTTTTATTGTCCTGTTTAGCAGTGAGCTTCACTTAAGTCAGCATCCCACATTTCCCAGGCTAAACACCTGTGAAGGCCATTGCCTTGTTTCCTGGAGGCCTCTGTTGAAATTCCTGTGATCATGAAATGAAGAGTTAATTTAACATGGAACATATAATAGTGGTTTGAAAGAGGAAGTTCTTGTTGATTAGGCATCGTCCGTAGGTTTGTGTTCGGAGCAGTAACACGTTGCCAGGAAGTACATGATTCATGAAAAAAAAAACCAAACCAAAAAAAAAAGTGTAGAGAAGATGCAGAAATGGGCTTCCTCTTAAATTTAAAAAAGATACAAAATTCTTCCTATTTAGTTGCTACTGAAAAAAGTCCCACTAAACTTTTTTTCTTAAGTTCATGCAACTTGAGCATGGGCAAATAGTTAAGACACTTCAATTCTTTGGAATTTTGTGTTATGCAGACTAAGTGAAATTATTTCTCCGTTCTCAAGGCTTTTATTTTTGAAAGATTTATGTGTATTTAGACTTTGCATTACGTGAGGAGTATACATTAAATGGAAACCATTTTGGTGAGTGATTTTGATAAATGAAGCAGTAGGCACTCATATGTTTTCACAGAAGTCTGTCTCGCACTCGCACTTCTGGGTTTGAGGAGTGTGAGGCTGATGACTCCATAGTGCTGAGTCTGCCTGAAAGGGATTTCTCTTTCTGCTTTGTCTCAAACCACATTCGTTAGCTAATGCTGGCTTTATCTAATTGTCATGACTACTAGCCCAATGCTTTTTTTCTTAGGATCTTTTGTGATCTGATTCCTTCATTTTCCTCTATTACCTGAAGTGTAAAGGATTAATGATAGAGCCTTTTAGTTTCCTTTTTCTTCTTCTTAGCTCATGCCACAGTGCCTTTTTCTATTCTGAGTTCTGTATCTTCCCAAAAGTGGTGTATTAAAATAGCTTTGCTTTTATGCGCTCATTATGTGAAAGTTTGCCATTTGTGTCTCAATCCAAAATAGGACAAACAACAACTGTTGTTACAGAATTAAAAAGCTTTTCCTTGCATAAGTGTCATAATCACCCACCTAATACAGCAGAAGATATAATAATAAGTCTCCGATTTCTTGAGATCAATACGAAAATATTTTTGTAAGAAATACCACTTCTAGTATTTTATAATAAATAAGCTTTTCAAACAGATTTTATCTAGTGAAGAAATATGTAGGCATTTTCTCTTTTTCCCATTTTTTCTCTTTTTTTCCCCCCTCTCCATTTTCACATTATTTCAGATGGCTTAGGCAACTTTTCATCCTGCTTCTTTAGAATGTACCTTTTTATATAAATGCAACATGACAATTTCTAGTGGTAGTGGACAAAAGTAGCAAAATGACATGCTCGCTGCCTTGAAGGGTGTTATTTTCTGTGTTTCTATTTAGCTAAGACAGCTTGACAGTTAAAAATCTAATCTTCTTCAACTTGTAGATTCAAGATGCTGCAAGTCAAGGCTTGAAATTTGTTGGAATTATACCTCAGTACCATTCCCAAAAGAACTGTCTTGTCAGCGCCTCCCTGACACCTGCCAGTAACAACTCTGTGCAATCAGGAGATAATAAAAATGTTTCAAATTACCCTGAGGATCACGCTTCACCGGATGGCGAGAAAATAGACAGCACTGATGGATGCAGTACTCCAGCACAGAGCGAGCAAAGTGCTGACCAGTGTGCCACATCCAGAGAGGGCTGTAGAGGTGAAGGACAGGCTACTGAAGAGCTGAACTCCAAGTCTGTGAAGGGAAGTGAAGAACAGTCTCAACATGAGAACCCGAGTGTGAGAGAAGCAGCAGACAAGACGAATGGGCTTGCAGAGAATGAAACACCAGCACGATGTTTAAAGCCACTTACTGGCAGTAAGTACTGCACTGACCTCTCCTACATAAAAAGCCAAGTTAAAATTGCCTCAATTACGTTCCCAGCTCCTTTGGGGGGTGGGGATGCAGAGGGGACGTTACCACTGAGATAGCGAAGAAAAGATGCCCCAAATGAGCCACTTAACCTGATTTCAGCACGGTTACACAGTTCACAACAACTAAGCATGAGTCAGATGGCAAAGGAAGAGATGATATAAGCCAGGTGCAGCTTTGTTATGGCCCATATGTATGCCCGAGCGTAAAGACTTACTTTTGTCTGCTGTTCAGCTGAATTGGTTCATTTCTGTATTTGTTGCCATACCCTGAGAGCTCTTGATCTTTGTATCCTTTTTGTCTGTTTGAATAAAAAGCCCTGCTAATCTGCCTGACAAGCTTTTGCAGCCCATAGAAGGAATAATTCACAAAGCCTTATCACAGTTAGCCCCTTTGTAGCAGGTGAACAGATAGCTGGAATTAAACCACCTCAGAAACAGCAGGAATATGTGTGATCTGGACTCTGAAGTCTCCTTGTATCCTACAGTCAGTTTGGGGGTCAGTGCTCCCGTCAGAATTGTAATTACTGGAAAACAGCAGTTATTTTTGTTAATGACTCAAGTTTGCTAATTCATAGTACAATCTTGGTAGTGAGGCTCATAATAATTTGCCTTCTGCTTACCTTTATTTTTTTCTTTTTTTTTTAGATTTTTAGCCACATACTAGTTTTTTCTTTCATTTCTTTGACATATTTTTCCTCAGGTGGGCTTTCCACTTTTTAAATGTCATTTTATGCCATCAAAGACCACAAGTCTAAGCTGAGGTCTCAAAATACCCTCCTTAAGGTGTTTGTTGCTCAAAGGTTACTTCTGTAGCAGGAACTGTAGTTCAAAATAGGATGTAGACCAGAGTAATTTGGAAAACTAAAAGGAAGAATATTCTTGCTCTGTTTCCATTTTAAACCTCAAAATACATTTCTTTTCTATGTTTGTTTAAATCCAAGAAAACCATGTTTACACTAATTTCTCTTACTGCTTTCCTTAATTTCCTTACAGGCTACAAATCTATGCAGGGGGACTGTAGGTGGAATTTTATAAATCTGGTACTGTCCTTGACTTTAATTTATCCCTATTCTCTAAGGCTTTACATAGATTCAGTCAAACAATCCTACCCCTGTGGGAATTTTGTATATAGGATCAAGAATGACTTTGCATTGTACTCCTTGGATTATTGTCTTGGTTTCCGTTGCACTTTGGTGTAATTAGCTTTTGGATCCCGTTAGGATCACACTGTAGTAACCTTCCGACACACTTTCTTCAGCTTTTGTTGGGCAAGGGGGCACCCAGGTGGGTCCAAGCACAGCTGCTGTTTGAACAATCTCTTCTGGTCTGCAGCCTTAAAGGCGGGTTGTCACAACACTAGAATTGTACACAGAAAACTTCTCTTAGTTTTATAGTTAAAAATTAGTTATCTGCAAGCCTAACCAGACCAGTTCTTTCTCTTTTTACAGACGTTATCTTTGAGAGAGTTAACTTAGCAAGTTTAACCATCTCTTTGATGCTATTCCTCTCCGTACTGAATGTTGAAGTTCTTTTGCTACAAGTAACCATGTTCTTAATATTTCTGCATAATGTGAAGCTGATCGGTCTTCCCAATTTTCGTCTGTAACCCCCCAGAATTGGTGCTGATTTCCCAGAAAAGAGGGTTTATTTTAAAAATGTATTTAGTTTCCTCGGTTATCTTTCTTTGAGTGCTTTTTGGCTTTATTTTTCATGCATTTTTTTAATTGCTGAGTTGTGCAAATACTTTCCAGGACTGCAGGTCTGAGAAGGCAGTTTTATGTGATAGCTCATCTAAAGTAGACTTTTTCCAAATCCTGTACAACACTGCTGATTCCTTTATTACTCTTGAATGAATTTTTGTTATTACAGCACTCCCTTTTCCACCCATGGAAAATGTATTTCAGTTTTTGGCACCAGTTCTCCATCCTTCCTTGGGAGTGTGAAGATTGAAAGCATCAGGTGGTTGTTTTCTTTTTCCTACTTATTCCACAGGAAGTTACCACTCTTGAACTCCTTCTCCCCTACATAAAACTTCAGGAAAAAAAAATTAATATTCCTCACTGTTTGTGGGATCTTAAATGTGCTCTTTATTTTAGGTTTTATACTAGTCAAGAGTTTTTATGATTCTTCACTTGATTCCTGAATGTTTCGTAGTGCTCATTCACTTCCCCTGTTTTTAAAAGGCTTTTCAAAGCAATGTTGAAAAATATTTGCCTGTGAGCAAGGCACAGATACTCCAATGGTATGTCCAAAAGTGTTGTGTTACTTAGAACCAACCTGAAGGGTGTCTTCGGCCATGCTTGAGGATTCAGGGTCCCTGGTGGGATCTGTTGTCAGCAGTGACTTGGGTTGGACAACGCCTTCCACTAGATGGTTGTCCAGGGATGGGGCAGTCATAACTTCCCTGAGCAATCTGTTCCAGGGCCTCACCACCCTTACTGTGAAGAATTTCTTCCTAATACCTAATCTAACCCTGTCCTCTTTCAGTCTGAAGCCATCACCCCATGTCCTGTCACTACATGCCCTGGTAAAAAGTCACTCTCCAGCTCTCTTGTAGGCTCCCTTCAGGTACTGGAATGTTGCTCTGAGGTCTTTCCAGGCTGAACAGCCCAAAGTTTCAAAGCCTTTCCTCATAGAAGTGCCTTATTCCTCTAATCATCTTTGTGGCCTCCTCTGGACCCATTGCAGACGTCCATCCTGTTCTGGGGGCCCCAGAGCTGGATGCAGTGCTCCAGCTGGGGTCTCACCAGAGCAGAGCAGAGGGGCAGAATCCCCTCCCTTGCCCTGCTGGCCACCCTGCTTTGGATGCAGCCCAGGATACGACTGGATCTCAGGGCTGTGAACCCACATTGCTGGGTCATGTCCAGCTTCTCATATCCGTGTCTTAATATGCACCAGAAAGATCTCTGTTGTCAACAGCAGACTGTTCTGGGGGTCAGAATCAAAGTGGTGAGAGCAGCATTCTGTGTGCGCTTTTCTGAGCTAGGATTATCATAATTTCATTCTTTCTGAACAAGTGGTAAACAGCAGGAGGATTCACATTAATGTTTATTCCTTTCTACTCTATTTGAAATATAGTTCATGTCCGAGATCATTAGGTCTCTTTTCATGTTGGTTATGAGCTTCCAGCTCTTCTCTTCAAGTGCTGCCAGCCTGTTTCTGAGCATCTCCCTTCTGATATCTTTTTCAATTTACACAATGCTTCTTGCTCAGTGACGTTTGTTAGAGAGCAATCTTAACACTTTTCTTGACATCTCTTTCTTTACTTTTGCTTGAGGTTAGAATATAATAGCTTGGAAACAAGGGGAGCTTATTGAGGGAAGGAGTTTCATTTAATGTCTTTACCTTTTATATGAATATATTTGGGGAGAATTTTTGGCATTTGGAAGTCAATAGAAATTCTACCATTGGTTTCCGTGTCCATTAAGAAGTAAAATGATAATGTCCAAATTTTTTTTATTGGTTATTTTAATTATGGTTATACCCTTCTGAGAAGGATATCTGCTTTTAAAGTTGATTCCAGTTTAGGGCTGTGAAAGCTCAGCTTTGCTGTCAGCAATGACTTTTTTTGCTTGTAGTAACTGCTCCTAAAATATACTGGAGGAGACATGGAAAAGGGTCTAGAAGATGATCCAATTTTTAAGACCCTTCACAATTCCATTTTTAAAATTCATTTGCTGTTGTGTTAATGTCTCACCTTGGCTCAGATCCAGAGTAAATCAACAAAGCAGCCACCATAGTCTCTACATGAATGATTCATTGCGTTTTCTTGCGATGAGACTGCTATTGGCTTGTTCCATGCTTTTGTGTTATCAAAACCAAGTTATTTAATACTTTAATGGCCGTGATCTACAGAGTGCAATTCCTTCGAAATTTGCAGTAAGATTTCATGTCTGAACTGATGATTCCCATGGAGGAATGTTGCATTAGTACTCAGGTATTACTGTCTTCAGTGTTTCTTTATCAACAGTGAATCCATTGTGAGTAAGAAATACTGTAACAGCAAACAAAATACTGTATTGGGTCTCGAGAGAGTCCTCCTGTGTTGGACGCTGCAGAAGTGCGTTGAGGAGATAACCACATCCCAAAGAATTTTTTGCAGTTGCACAGTGTAGTTAGGCAAGGGCAAACAGTGGGTTATACATTGTTTTAGGTGAAATTTTATTGATATGGTTGTTGCATTATTCCTTTTTTTTTACTCTTTGGTAGAAGCAGAGATCTTCGCTCTCTTCAACAAGCCCAAAACCCCACAAAAGTGCAGCCAGTATTACACAGTGACTATCCCTATGAGGATCTCCAGGAATGGGCAGACTGTCAACAGCTTAGAAGCAAATTGGCTGGAGCACATGACAGATCACTTCAGGAAAGGAGGCTCATTGGTAAACGCCATCTTCAGCCTTGGAATGGTAAATGGTATGGAAATTACAGAAAGCATTATGCTGTGATTATTTTCCTTTCTCCTCTAATAGAGGTCATTATCTTTGAAGAGAAGACATTTGGGAGGTGCTTTAATGTAGGCTTGGGGCAGATTTGTATTAGATCAGCCTCTTTCAGTGAAATGGAATGGAAGTACAGAAAATATTTTGGCATTTGAATAAGGAAAACAGATCATGCATTGTATTTTATAAACATACTAGAGAGGATTTTGTAATTGCAGAAATATACAGAGTTAATAAACAGCACCAAGTAAAGTGAATTAAACTAATAAGATTGCAAAGCAGATGACATAAATAGAAGGGTTACTTAGCTGTCCGGCCACACACTGCATCTGGCTCTGACTGCAGGTCAGTGCAAGGGCTCGAGTTTTATCTGGCCAACAAGAAGTCAGTTACTTCCAGTTGTTGCAGAGACCCTTTCTGCCTGAATGGCACGCTGTTTTACAGAGTTGTCTTCTGTGTTTGTTTCATCTGAGCTGGAGTGATGGATAAATGTCGGTCTTAATTGAAGAAGATTAAAAATCCTAGATTTTTTGCGTGTTGTGGGAAAGTGGCACCGGGTCCGGCTCAGTGCTGTAGCCTGTCTGTACTACACTTGTGGTGACCATGGCTTTGAGGCAAGCCTGCTGCACAGAGAAAGACCTTGGTGCATAGATCCAAGAGACACGACCAAGGAGCCATAAGAACAATTGAAGGGAAGTACTTGAACATAAAAGGGTTGAAGTTGCAGCCGGCTTAATTTTACTGGGAAATTATGTGACTGGTATGCTTCATGGTCAAAGTGCTTATGGCTGAATCTTTCACCTAATTTTGGTTTGTTTTGCGTTTTTCAGAAGGAATGTGGTAGCCCAGAGATTGCACATTGCTACTAAGATTAGTTGGTTTATGCCTCAAAATTATAGGAGAGCTGCTTCCAGAGCATCTTCTTACTGTTGGTCTGAATTCCAGAACCCAGGACAAAACACAGGAATATGACTCAGTTCTGGTAAAAGTCAATCAGGAAATTAACAGGCAACCCTAATTTTTCATTTTACAAACAAGTAACAAAAAAAAGGAAGGTCTAAAGTTCAGCTGATGGAATGCTTTCACACAGCTTCCTGGAAAGCCTTGTAATTGCTAGTTAACTTGCTTAAAAACAAATGGTCATTTACTTTATGTATATAAATTGCACAGAGGCAAACCTAATTGGCTGTGTCAGGCTCAGTTATCAGACTCAGTGGTTTTTTTTAATAAAATCTGCTTGTCAGTTCGCTCTAAAATGTTTTAAACACAGAATTTTTCCGTTATTTAAACTTTTAGAGTTCATTTACATAGCAGAGCCCTGTGGGAGGTTCATGTACGTGGATACCAGAATGAGGAGTGCTGGATAACTGCCTGTGGATGTAGATAAAGTGGGCCGAATGATGTCAATAAAGTTTCAACAGAAACAGGACAACAAATTATGTGTAAAAGTGGATAGATTCAGGATTAGGTTAGATTAGTGATTGAAGATGAACGATTAATAAACATTTTTATTAGGATTTTATGGTTACAGGAAGAACAGGTTTTGAAATCAAAAAGCTGAAACAAGGTTTCTAAAAGTGTATTATGCTATTAGAAGAATATTTACGAATAATATCTCTAAGTTGCTATCAACTGCAGTTAAATCCTAAATTCTTTCTATGCTGCAGAGAAATGGAACAGCTTTTTCACTCACATGCCAGTCAGTATCTAAGAACCACAGGGTAGGGACGAGAGAAGAAGTAGGGGTCTGGGGGCTTCTCAGCTCCTTACTTTTTTCTAGACTTCTATAGCAGCCTATCCAGCTCTTCATAGCTGGTCTTATTCACTGATTAATCCTCTTCCAAATTAAGGTGGTATCAGCATACTTTCTTTAATTGGCTATATCGCATTTCTTTGTTCTGGGGGCTGGTTTTCTTTTTGGCTTAAAGTATGAATTCATTATTTTGCTTATTAGACTTAAAAGCGGGGTTATTATCTTCTTCTTTCCCCCCTTGTCCTTGGAATACCCAATGAAGTGAAGATTTCCAGATTGTCAGTAGTCATAAATCTGTTTCTTCCTTCTGCTAACAGTTTAATAATTAGTCTTTAAAGGAGTTTTAAAGTTCACTGGTAACAATTGTTTCTTTTTGGTTATTGTACCAGATAATTATAAACAGAAACATAGCACAATGGCAGATCACAATATGTAAACCATGCAGAGTTACACCATCTATTAAATGTATTCAGATTTTGCTGGTAAGTTAGAAACAGCAGCCTGCTTGGTCCTTGAATGTTCTCCTGTTGGCAGATAACAGTTATTTATTTAAATCTGCAGTTCAGTTACTTGCTGGTGTTTTTCATCCAGCTCATGTAATTGATAATTCTGCCTGTAGTCCCAGGTGTAAACTGATCCTGCCTAGTGATCTAAAGTGGCCATAGGAATTCACCCTTGCCCTCTTCTAGTGAGAATGGGGACTGTAGCTGCAGATTAATACCAAATGAA
Organism: Mohoua ochrocephala; assembly: GCA_013398855.1. Lineage (NCBI taxonomy): Eukaryota > Metazoa > Chordata > Aves > Passeriformes > Acanthizidae > Mohoua > Mohoua ochrocephala. The sequence goes on from VZTA01009498.1 coordinate 72,396, forward strand.
AAGTAAGTAACAGGTGGGGTCTCCTCCTTTCCTGCAACAGCAAGTCTCCAGGCAGCAGTGTGAGAAGGCAGGAAGAGTCAAACCTCTTCAAGGTTATATTTTGATGCCTTAACAGAGTAATCACAAGCCTGTTCATCTTCAGTTGTTTTGAACTGCAGCTCTTTAAGTGCCTGGCATTTTTGTATTTGTTTTACCATTCTGTCTCTGAATTTTCTGCCTTTCAAATCTGGAAGAAGCCAGTCAACCAGCCAGAAAACATTGACAGTACTTAAACACAAAGCAAATGAAACAAAACGTGAGTTGCTTGGAAGAAGAAAGTAGTCGGGTTTTTAAGAGAGTCCGATTGATTGTCTCTGTCATCTGCCTCCGACAGAGATGAGCCCGCGATGCCTTTGACCGATTGTTGTCACCTTAGCCACTGAAGTACTGGGATTTTTATCATCCATATGGAATTATTTTTTCTGTGTGTACTGAAGGTGAAAAGATTCGGAAGGGGGGAGGAATGCAAATACGAAGCAAAGGCAGACATTCAGGTCACGTGCCCCATAAAGCCACAGAGAGCTAGTTTTCCTCATTGAGAGCAACAGCAGCCTAAAGGTTAGTTTTCCTAGATAAGGAGAATTTGTAGTTCAAAGACAACAAGGGGAAAATTGTCACCTGCTAAGACAGCTGTCATGGTAAAGTAAGTAATCTTTTCCCATATACCTCCTGTAAATCAGAAGCAAGAACATCAAAATAGGTTTTTGTCAATCGAGCTACATCAAATATTTATACAACCCAGTGAAAATAGCTTTTTGTGCACAGTAGGATACCTTAATAAAAGATGCAGTGGTAATGGAACATTTTCAGAGGAAGGACATTGATTGTAACCTCTGCTTTTGCAGCCTTTTCTTTAAGAGAGAGCGAAGTTGAAGAGTAGAGATTGGGAAATGATACTACAAACAGCAAAGTCAAAATGTTTTGTTTTACTGGCATTTCTTACTGCCCTATTGCAAATGGATGAATGTTTGGAATTTCTAAGGAACTTTTTAACTTAGGCTATGTTCCAGGACCTGAATCTTGTTAAACAAGAGATTACCAAAAGAGAGTACAACTGCATCAGAATCAGGAAATACTTTACATGAGAAACAGTGATAACTGGAAAGACCAGCTCACCATCTAAAGCTTTAGATGACTGATCTTTGTAGACAGGTTAGGTAACATCCAGCTGAATAAATGCATCTGTAAAATCTGCCTTGCAGGAATCTCTGTATGATTTGTCACCCCAAAGTGCCAATATAATCAATGGAAATCTGGGCCTGGATATAGTCAGTAGGATTTGTGTAATGATCCACCTCATCCTACATCAGGATCTGCAAAAGAGATCAGATACATCTGGATAAGACTGAGATACCTGGTGCTTCCTTTGCCTTAGTTTTCACACACAGGCAAAGGTTGCACCCATCTTTTAAAAAAAGGCCAAAAGGACAAACCAGGGACCTACAGGGTGGTCAGCCTCACTTAATTTCTGGCTGGATCACTGAGTAAGTCCTCTTGGAACACGTGTCCAAACACGTGAAGGAGAGGACAGTGACTGGGGACATTCAATGTGGATTTAACAAGAGTGAAAACACACTTGAAATTGATTGTCCTCTGTGATAAAATGACGATTTGTGGGCAAAGAGAAAGCACTTGATGTCATTTTGGGTGAATTCATCAAGGGAGTTTGGCAGTGGTTCCCATAATGTTTTTGTATCCAAGTTAGGACCGTGCAGCCTAGACGGGTAAAAGTCTGGTTGCATGGCTGGACTCAGAGGGTCGTGGTTAATAGGTCACACTTTACCTGAAGTAACAAGTGGAGTGCCACAGAGATCTGTCCTGAGGCCTCTTGTGTTTAACAGTTTTATCAGTGATGCACAGGAGGTGACAAGGCTTGCTTTTGTCACGTTGGTGGATGATCCTATACTCAGGAGACCGAGTGCCTCAGAACTGGGCTGCTGTCCAGAGGAACCTGGGCAGGCTGGAACAACATGCCAGCAGGAGCTGTTTGACATTCCACGAGGACAAATGTCCTGCCTCTGGGAACGGAGAGGCCTTTTCACTAATCCAGGGTGGGGACAGCCTGGCTGGGGAGCAGCTCTGTTGAAAGGTCCGGGGGAGTGTTAGTGGGCAGCAAGCTGAAGATGAACCAGCACTTGAGGGAGTTAGTTCAGCCTGGAGAAAGGACAGCTTTGGGGGACCTAACAGTGCCTGGCAGTGCCTGTGAGAAGACTGTCAAAAAGGTGGGTCCAGGCCCTTGACTGTGGTGCGTGGTAGGATTGGAGAAAATATACATAAATTGATATAAGAGAGGTCCTTTTTGGATAAAAAAACCCACTTTCTCATCATGAAAGCAGTTATTCTCTGGAAGAGGCTACCCACAAAGTTGTGCCATCTCCTTTCTTGGAGATTTTGAAGATGCAACTAGATAAAGCCACAAGCAGTCTGGTCTGCAGTTGTATTGAACCTGCTTTGAGCATGTGGTTGGACTGGAGACTTCCTGAGGCTCCCATCCAGCTGAATTATTCTATGATTCTGTGAAACTGTTGGATCACGTGCATCTCACCTAGTGGGTCAGCTCCATAACACGTGACTGTCGACTTAAGTTGCTCTTAGATGTAGAGCCCCTGTGTCATAAAGGTTCTGCAGATAGACTCAGCACATCTGTCCATCTCCTTGCCCTTCCACACCTCTGTGTAAGAGTTTCCCTGCAATTCCTGCTGATCCTGACAGTGTAGCATGGGTTATGTGCCTTTTCTTCAAAACATGACCCTGCTAGCTTTCTGTCTGCTGCATTCTCCTTTCCCCCATTATTCTCAGCATCCCAAACGCTTCACATGCAAAGGAATTAATGATCAAATTATTCTTTGCTGTGCCTCCCTTTTTCTCTGGAAGAGTAGCACATGACCTGTAAAAAGTGAAATGTGCAGCCAAGGTGTGAGATGTGAGAATTGGCAGGTGTGCATTCATGGCATGAATGTTTAAAACACTGTGGCGTGACAGGTAGAGAGAGGAGGTTGGTTCTGGTTGAGAGGGGAATCTCAGTGATTGTCATCAACCAGTTTCTGTAGAGTTTTTCACCAGCATCACTCCGTTGAGCAGACACTGTTCTTTACATTTGCAGCTGTCTTTCCCTCATCATTTTCCCCTTCCAGTTTTCTCATTTTCCATGGGTTTCTTTCCTAGCAAAAAAAAAAACATTAAAAAATCAATGGATTGTATGATTGATGGAGGTAGCCTTCAATAGTAATCATTGTACCTCCAACAAGGAAGCAAAGTCTTAGAATCATTTAGGTCGGAAAAGACCTTTAGGATCACGAGTCCAACCATCAACTCAGCACTGCCAAGGGAAGTTTCTGCTGCCTGTAGGGTCTCCCGAGCTCAGCTGTTGGTTTCTAAAACATTGCATATGTGCCATCATATTCACATATGTGGAAGCTGTGAATTGCATGAGTGGAACGTGCAGCAGAATGAAACATAAAGGATGATTTACGCGTGAGTGTAAACACTCGCCTGCTGATTGTGTTTTGATCGCTTATTAATTAGCTGGCAAACACGGGGCGGGGGGAGAGCTCAAGCTGCAGTTGTGCCAACAGTGTGACACTGAATTTCATTAAGGGAATTCACAATGCAGGAGCAGTGCACTGGTGCTGTATAAAGCTGCCCTGGTGAGATCTGGATGTCTGTGTCTAGTAGGGATCTGCTTTCAGTCTTAGGTGCTGTCCTGTCATCCCTGCTTTGTAAAATTAAAGGGCTATTTGTACATTATGCATCCTGAAATAGATTTGGATATGGGTTTGGGTGTTGGAATGTGATATTTCACAGAAGTTGAGTTGGTTACCCCTTTGTAGTGTTGGGTCTAACAAAGCGCTGTTTTTGAATGAAATCCAGTAATGAAATCTTGTACCCTTTGGTATGTGGCAGGCTTTCTCTCCCTGTGTTTTCAAACCTGTAACCCAGCTACATAGTGATCTGGCCTGTTATTTCACAACAAAAATGTCTGTTCTTCTCACTTGGATGAGAAATCTGTCTGTATGACAGGAGTTACTGCTTTGTAGTCCAGCTCATCCACCTTGGAGCAATGTGTAATCCTGGCTTGCTGTAGTGCTGAGGAGTCTTCGTGTCTCTTTATTTTAAATAGAGTTGCAGGAAACCTGCCTGTGGAAACAGTGTGAAAGTAGACACAGTATTTTTCTTCTTCTTTCAGTCTCCCAACACCCCCAGGAGATTCTCTAGCAAGTGGTTTACCTTTTTCCTTCAGAAGTGAACAAAAAAAAAAAAAAAAGCTCTTTTAGTTTAGAGACAAATATTTGCATCTCCACACTTGCAACTTAATAACTCGACTGCAACAGCAGCAAAAGAGAGTAGGGGATTGTGCAAATTGAAACAGAGGGGTTGTGCACTGACACCTGTAGCAGCAGTCTTGCCACAGTGTGTGTGCGTAGAAATAAGCCTCCAAATGTAGGAGTCTGGTCTGTTGTGGGCTTTGCCTGCAACAGATTTGTTATTTCCAGATAATAAATTGAATTTAGATCATATAATGACATTGGAAGATGTTGACTGAGATTATGTCTGCAAGAGGTAAGAAGCCTCTTAATCCTCTTCACTGCCTCCTTTGTGAAAATTGTTTCTGAGTTTGATATATGTTTTCCCTTGGAAGCAGCGATTCCTTCCTGCTGGCATTTCTTGACCTCGTAACATCCACCAGGAAAGCAGGATGACCCCGATGAAACACCTAAGCAGGCTTATCCAGAAGACTCCCCTGTCAGTTCAAGAATCTGTCAGTTTGGCATGTGTGACTGCATTTCAAAAACATGTATCATACCAGTTCAAGGGATAGAGTGTTGCTAGAAATCTAAGGAAACCGTCATGCGAAATACAACATTTGGGGAGGGGATAAGCAAGGTCTTTATAATCAGTCATAAGGGTAAATATATTGTTCATATTAGAAAGGCTGAAAAAGACGCTTTTTGACAATGTGAGAAGAGTTTTCTCTGTAAAGAGCACAGTCCTGCTTATTTACAGTTTTCCTAAACATAATTCTATTGTTCCATCAATCAGCTTATTTTAACAAAGCAGGATAAGTCTTTTTTTTTCCCAGTTATTCTGATTCTGTTCTGTCATGGAGCTGACAAAACCTAAGTTCTGGTGTATGGGAGTGATTGCTGGTTGTGGAGTGTGTGGCTGAGTTAAAGGAGAAAGTGGTGCTCGAGTAACTTTAAGAGTATGTGTTGTCTGAAAAAAGGCTGAACGTGTTGGGAATGCAAATGAGAACAGAGAGGCACTAAACCAGATGGTCAAAATGCCTTCGTAAATTGATTAAATAGTTATGAATGTATCTTTTCTTTCACACTATTCAGATGTGGCAGATCATCCTTAGTCCATGTAGATCACTGTAGCTGCAGTGGCTGATCCATATGCAGGGTTCTGACTTGTGTGAATGAATGGATATAGTCACAAGTATCAATATCATAAATATAATAAAAATAAATCAGTATACCTTCAAAACCCCTTGAAAATAACATGCTGACATAATACATGGTCTTTAGTGTGTTTATAGCTTCAAGTAGGTGAGCAGTGCTGCCGAACTGAGGACTGAATCATTTTTGCCTGCTCAGAATGGGAGAGTTGTGGTTTCTGATGGCAAAGGATAGAATAACAGACTGGACAGCGAGGTTTGCTGTTAGGGAGTAGGATTGCTCTTAAGAACTGCCAGAGATACAAGTCTCATTCGTTTAATAGAGCTGGACTATCAGAGAATGTCTATGAACTTTATAGTAACATCCTTGAAAGAGTATATTATTAGTAAATTCAGATGCCTCACTACACATGGAGTGCCTTCTGTAAAGCTTACAGACAGCCCTGTGTTTTCACAGATTCTTTACACGGGACAATGGATGGAGTATTTCTCTTTGAAGATGTTGCTGTGGAAGACAGTAAAACCACGCAGGGCTATGATGCAATTGTGGTGGAGCAGTGGACTGTCTTGAAGGTATGTGTACAGTCTTTCCTCTTTGACCTTTTTTTTGTAAATCAAAACACTCCAAGGCTGTGAGACAGACTCTCACATACTGCTCTGTGCTCCAACAGCACCACGCAGGCAGCCGAGGTAAAGGGATGCAACGTTAACAGTAATGCCAGTTCACCACACTCCGGGTTTGTGTGACGCACTTCTGATCTTGATCTTTTTTTGGGAGGTAGGAAATGTGAGTGGCAGCGAGCAATGAAACTCGGGGCTGTCTGTCTCGAAATTACAGATGTCTGCTAGATTAACTGCAGAGAGGATCTCCATTGGTTGTCAGGGCAACATGATCACACAAGTCGCTGTGGCATCGCAGTTCTAAAGAAGGCAGCCCTTTAGGTAGGCAGGCGTAGCTGCAGCAGGAAGGCACAGAGAACTGCCTTGGCTCTGTCTGACCTCCTTCATATGCTGAAAGAACTGCATATTCTGGATGGGCCCCTCTAAACAAACCATGTGTGTCACAACCTGGCCTTCTGCAGATCCGGGTGCCCACGCAGGTCAGTAGGAGGGAGCACTGCTTAGGCCAGATCAGTCAGTACCCATCTTCCGCCGCAAATTTGGTACGCACAATACCCGTGTATTTGAAAAGCCGGGCTTAAGTTCTATGTGACTCAAAGCAAAAAGAACATGGGGGGAAAGAGAAGAAGTTGCATAACTCTTAGAAAGTTTTTCTTGTTCTGCTGTCTGCTAGAAATAGGTGTTGTGTATCTATAAAGGCAATACCTGACCATTTCACTTGGAATGTATTGTAAAGGGTGTAAAATCCTTAGACAGATAATCCCTCCTTTTGGCACACACATGCCAGAAGAACGGATTAAGGGAAAATGGGACAGATGCTAGAGTAAGTGTGTAAAATTCCAGGAGACTGGGATTAAGAGTTTTGTTATTAGATGATGATTTTGTAGTGCAGCAAGAAATGGCCAAATAGTAATGGCTACAAACAACTTGCAGAACACTTTAGTGCGTTAATAGCAGCTTTTCTCGTTGCTGATGTGTGTCTGAAAAATGATTCCTTTATTACATTAAATGTTATTGCAATTTTGACAGACTTGACTGTAAATCCTTGTTCATTTTTAGGGTCGAACTGTGGTGTTGCCACTCAGGACCGAGGTTTCGGGATAATGACAGATGGTTTCATGAGTGCATTAGGTCAGGGCTGATCAAGAAGGCAAACGTTAAGAAGCACTAATGTTAGCCATATGTTTAAAACTGTTAGGAAATGAATAGAGGGTGAAACAGCAAGTGTATACTACTGCATACTACTGTGTAAGCTGTGTTTGGCAGCACCTTATTTCAGAGGGCTGTGTTAGCACAGAAATTGTTCAGAGAAGAGCAGTGGGCACGGTCAGTAATACAGACAGCTTCCAAAATAGGAAGACTTTACATGGTGCATCCTTTCAGCCTGGAAAAGAGAAGAGTTGCAGGGAATGGAACAGGTCGAGAGCTCCTAAATCGTGGGAAGGAGGTAAATAGGGATTGTTTTCCATCTCTTCCAGTATGAGAACTAAGTGCCAAATGGCACTAGTCAAAGCAAAACAAAAAGGTGGTGCAAAGCAAACAAAGAGGAGGTGTTTCAGATAATTATTTATGCAGCAGATCTGTGGAACTCCTTTCTGGACAAGGTTGTTGGTTCAGGAAGTTTAGAGGATCTTGTGTTCATGCAAGCATTTTAATTCAGATCAGGTCCATTTCAAAGTGAACCCACTGATCCACCCTTAATATGCCTCACATCACCTCACAGAATGGTCCCACGGTGCACAAACTGGGTTTCTTTCAAGAGAAACTAAACCAGACATGCCACATATTTGGGGCAGGTATCCTACATGCTTGACCTAATATATATTACTTTTCCTTAACCATCACTTACAGCCATGTTGGAGACAGCTTTCTGAGTTACAAATGGATTCTTAGCCAGAGCCAGTTTGGCTCTCGGTCACCCAATCCAAGGTTCTCCATCTCAGTAGGATATCGTAAGGAAGTTAGGCATAATCTGTGTGGGCACAGATTATCTACATTAGTAAGCTACATGACAAGGATGATGGGGACCCCGTGTTGGCAGAGTGCTGACCAAAACACCAGGACACAGCAGAAGAGCATTTTCTAGCAGAGCCCTTTGAAGTGTTAGAGGCCTCGTAGGTGGAGTATCATTTGCTTTCAATTCCAGCAATTCCATGCTGGAGAACACAGCTGGTCAACAGATTAAGGAATGAACCTCCCAATGCCATCTGGTATGTCAGGAGATGCTGTGCTGCTACACACCACGTCTGTGAGGGCTAATGCGGAGAATCTCCTGTTCCAGACATAAGATTTGGGATGTGCAATTTCAGAAACCGACTGGTAGCATATACACAGCTTGTCGGTATGATCAGATTATTCTCTACTGTAATTAAAAATTTGGATGCTGGGTGTTCCCTGGCAGTTTTGCTCTTTTGAGATCAAGTGTGGCTTTTCTGAGGACATTACGAAAATGTTCCCCACCAAGCTGAAAGTGGAAGAATATGGGGAAGAAGTAACTTCCTGAAGGAAGAGTGTTGAGGCATTAGGGAAGTCTTGCAAAGGTCTTGCCCATTTAGAGAAAGAGCAGAGCTGGCTACCTTAGTTTTCTCCTCCTGCCATTTAAATAACTGCCAGGACAGATCATGCCTGCTGCTTTCTGAGACATAAGAGGTGTAGGTAGGTAAAGTCACGGAATCAGTGAAAGGACTGGAAGCTGGGGGATCCGTAGGCACTTGCACAGTGTCGTACCCAGAAGAGCAAGTGTTAAACCCTGTTGGAATTCACCTTTATTTACCATCAACGTGGAATAATGCAGTGGCAGAGGAAGAGATTGTAGAATGCGGAAGAAGACAGAGTTCCATAGTGACAGAAGATGTCCAAGTGCCAGTAAAGGCTTCATTTCTGTTATGAGTGTTACAAAGTATAATTGTTACAGAGATAGTTATGGAGCAGTGGAATGACTCATTATGTAGAAGATTGGGGTTTTTTTGGTGTACATTCAGCTCTGATCTACATTAATATTTTCTGTTTGCCTTTCCATTTGCACCGAGGCAGTGGAAGTAGCCCTGATGGGCAGCGTGACATAAATGTATATAATGGATCCTCATTTTAAATTTGGTTATCTGGTTGAGCTTTGGAGTTGTTCAGAGGTGGTCTGAACTGAATGTAAATTTATTGTGCCGTATCCTAATTAAGAAGGAGAAGAAACAAACAAAAGAATCCGGGCCACAACAAAAGAAAGCTTTTTTAGAAAGGAAGACATGTAGCATGTCTCGATGCCCTTTAGAAAGAAAACCTTTCTAAATGAAAAGGTAAAGGGTTGCTGTTTAGCCGTAAACACAAAAGAGAGGGGTTGGCACACCTCTTAGCAGAGAAAGTGCTGCCTTTTTAATTGCTAAGGCTAATAGAGAAAACAAGCTGAACAGTGTGATGCACTCAGTATGTGTGTAAAATGTCAGTTTGTAGAGGATGTAAAGCTCGCAGCTGTCACAGTATGTGGTCCCGCCAAGCAGCAGACAGGATGTAATAGCTCTGAGTAATTTAACTCTTTCTTCTCAAAGTAGAGCTGTGGTATCCTCTACAAGTGACCACAGGACTTGTTATGACAAAATACTGCACTCATCCTTATCACTTTAACTCTAAAAATGTCAGGACATATTATTTCCACTGCAGTCTCTGAGATCTAGCCCTAAAACTTGTTTGATGGTTTTAATTCTGCTTGTGTAGGCAAATGTGGGTAGACAGTTCTGATTAATCAGAGCCTGCATGATTTCCCTCTCCCCATCTCTAAATCTGTCACCTTCCCTTCCCCACGACCCAAGACAAAATAGCTAATACTGTCTTTAAAATTGAGTGGTATAACATTTATTTAGGATGGCTGCATTGTTCTGCCTCTGAGGCTGTGTTCATTTTGAAAATATTGTCCTTAATTTACACGTATTTTCTCACTGAAAATATTGAGCTGCTGATTCATCACATTGTATTTGCTGCTATACCATACCTTTGGTGTACTGACATAAATAAAAATCTCAAATATATTGCGGTCTTGCCATTTCCCTGGCAGACTTGAATGGGGTCAGTCTCCACCGTAGACATGGTAAACCTTTTAAAGTGCGACATACCAAAAGATTTAAAAATTTATCTCTGCTGAGCCTAGGTTGCAAGTTGCCTTAATGTAAGCCTTGAAACAAATTCTCTGGAAATGAGGATTTGATTTGTCTGTAAATCTGATTTAGGTCATATGTCAGTTAAGCCATGTTCTGCTGTCTCCAGCCACGGGAGAAAGGCATGACCAGGTCAGCCAAGGAGCTGATGGTGATGGGCATGAAAAGCCCAGAGGAGTCATGTGTGTGACCCTCTTTACCACCCAAAGGACAGATAGGCTGCTTGGGCATAATATTTCAGCAATGTCTTGCTGAATGCTTGTTGCTTTTTAAGGAGAGCTGAACAAAAACCTTCAGGAGCCTGTTATCTTCCAAAGCTTTTTATAATTCTCGTTTCATTCCTTTATATAGGATATGAAAGCAGCATATATACATACATATTTGTCTGCTGAACTCAGTAGACATAGGTTTACAATCTATTAGAATCCACGTGATTAAAATCCATAGGGTATTCTTTCATTGGTTTTGATGATTAATGTAATAACAAAATCTAGCAACATTTACTTGGAATGTCCTGGATAATTTCTTGTGGCCTCTCCTGTATTGAACATCTAACAGGGTGAGCTCTTCTTCCACGTGAATAAAGGGCACTTGAAGTAGACAGAAAAGCACGTTATGGATTAAAAAAACCCCTTCCTAGCTGTCACAATTTTCTAAGAATTAGTTCTCTGCTCACCCATAAAATCTTTCAGGGAAAAGTGAACATCCCAGATCTAAACTTCCCACTTAAGAACAAGCTGAGAAAAAGTATTTCAGTCCTCTTTCCTACTTCCTATAAAACCACGCAGGGCACATGTTTCTTTTGCCCAGCAGATGACTCCAGCCAGGCAGTAGTAATGCCCTGGGTAATGCATCTGTGTGGGGATGTTGAGGGGCATGGGAGTGGGTGCTGGGACCCCAGAGGCTGCACACAGAGCCCAGCTGTGGGCAAGGGGCGGTGCAGCGCTCGCCTTCCTGCTGCAGGAGCCAGGGGCAGCGGAGGGTCTGGGCTTCAGCTGTGCTGCTTGCATGGAAATAGATTATTACTCGCATAGCTGGGGAGTGGTGCACAAAGCCTTTTGGTAGAAGCCACATGTTGTTTGGGAATAAATTATAACCAAAGGGAATTGCGTTGGGGAAGCTGCCTGGGGATGATTAAGCTGTGTGTGTAGGGCACACTGGGGTATGTAAGTTCTCAGGAAGTGGTTTTTTATGTTGTGTTTTTTCCCCCAAAGAATTGACGGAGAAACAGTAAAATCAGTGCTCACCTTGAGGTGCACCTTAACTGTTGCAGGAATTGTGAAAGTAAAAATGCCAGAGTTATTTAAGAAACTGTACTGATGGATTGCTAGATCACATTTATTTCTTGTGTTTCATGGACAGTTAAGTGGAGTTGTCCCATCATGTGTACGTTGTCCGTGCAGTGGTGAGTTCAACACATTTCATAGGATGTTTCCATGTTTCCTGTGTGGAAAATCCTCTGTGTCAACACATTCACCTTGTCCAGCTTTTGCTGCCGACCCTGTTCTTCTATAAATGCAGAATTGTGTTGCTGTGCAAATGTGCTTCTTGTTACAGGTGCAGGCAGTATCGGGAGCACTCTGATCTTTCCGTTCGTTTATATACATGCTAGAAAATAGGATTTGCATCCACAGAAGTCACTGAGAGAAGCAGGCTTTGGTGGGCACAGAAGGGTTTTTTGTTTGTTGTTTTTCTTTTCATTTTACCCTAGATGTGGAGCCAGCTGTGAATGCCCCTCAGCAGCCTGTGTGTGTACTGGAATTGTGACTGGATGCATCTGAATTGCAGAAACAATGTCTTCAGCAAGATGCTGCCTCATATAATGTTACAGCCTTATGATATTCTCAAAAATATTTCACAGTGCAGGAATTCACATATATATTAGTAATTGTAAATAACTGTAAATTATACATGCCCAGAATGTTGATGGAAAAGCCTGCCTGTGGATTTATTTATTACTCTTTTTTCTATTACCTTTCCACTAAGGCCCCCATTTGGCAGGTACTCTTTGTTGGTCAGTGACCCACCTGCTTCCCAAAGCCATTGGTGGTTTCCAAGGATGCAGGAGCCATCCCACTGCCCTCTGCTCCACACTTAATGGATGTGTAGCAAGTGTCTGCCAGCAAGGTGCTGTGGTGTGCTACACATGGAAATTCAGGAGCAGCTCGATAATAGAGGAACAAAGTCCAACTTTTTTATTGCTGAAGCATTTGTGAAACTTCTCTTTTGCTTCCAATAAATGTTTTTAATGATTCAATACTGTTACACTGTCTGCAGAAATTACCTCTTGGAAGAAGTCTGAAAAGGAAAAAGGCAAATAATTCACCAATTTAGAGCTTGAATTTAGTCCCCCTGTCAGCTGTGTTACTGCAAACATAAAACGTTTGCAGCACGCTTTTACCGGGTCATTCTTGCACAGTCCAGATATTCAGTTTCTGTCATTTTATTTTGTTTCTTTTCCACTGAGAAAAGGCAAGTCCTGCCTTTGCCACTTCCACTTCCTCCCTTCAGTGCCCTGGGACAGAAAAGCTTTGGCTTTGGCTGAGGTGGGGACTGGTGGCCAGCCTTGGCTGGGGGTGCACGTTGCCTCCCTCATGGGCTCTCCCCTCTATTTTTTGTAAGGAGCTGGGTTTGAAAGCAGTGCCCATTTTCTGCAACAAACAGTAGGTTACACTTTCAAAGCAACTTGTTTTTTTTACTTCCCATCCTCTTTGCCATCTGTCAGTAGATTTTGGTACGCAGTCTGTTAGGATTTGCCGATAAAGGTTTTATTAAGATTTATTTAATGGGATTTTCAATCTACTACTCTTTAATCCATGTTGGAAAAAAATATTAAATAGTGACAATCCATAGCTGCCTTGTAACTAAATCACATTCACTTAGCCCAGGAAAGAATGATTTCTGAAGAACTTCTGTCTCACAAGAGCTTAGTAGTTGTCTTGTTTATTATCTTGCTGTGGTTAAAATTGCCGCAGTAGGGGGGGGAAAGAAAAGAAAAATTGTTAATGCAGTTGTTTGTGTGGCTTGCCCTAGATATTATTCTTATCATTTTTTTAATCTTTTTTTTTTTTCTAATGAGCAGAAGCAACTGTGAAAGGAAAAAATGATGAAAACAAACAATACAACTACAAATAAAAAGAATTCTTTTCATGTGATGCAAGTCAAGTGAAAATCCTAGCTCAATATGCTCTGGCTTCTTGACACTCAAGGTGTGATCAGAGATTACTTATCATCCACAGGAGAGTGGGAAGCAAGTTAATTAAAATTTTCCACCCTTTCAGTGAATGAAATGTCTCCCAGTTTGAGACGCATTGTTTGAACACTTCTTTTTCAGGAGAGCTCTGGCACATTTTTTCCTATTTCTGCTGTTGTTCAAATCCAGTATTTGCTAGTTAGAAAGAACATTGCACTTTCATCTGATGGAACAGTGTGCTTGAAATTTTATTTCTATTGTCTCTAATAACAGTAGATAAAATAATTACTGTATTAAATATAAAACGAATACAAGATGACTCTCCCTCTGCACCCGTCCCCCAGTGTATTGTTTGTTTAGAAGCGTTTTTGCTTTAGAAAGCATTTAATATGACACCAATTAAAGGTCTGTATAACTGTGACTCCTGCTGGCACACAAATTCCAGTCGTGGGATAGAATTACAGCCAATGATTCAGGAGGGGGAGGGAGAAGTCATTTCGTGTGGTCTTAAAAAAAGCTTCAATTATCTGTATTTGCAAGTGGGGAGTTTGAAGCCCATGTGGATTACACCTGTTAATTCTGGAGCGACTCCTTTCTCTTGTCTGTCATCTTCCAACTCAGCCAATTATTGGGAGTAGAGTATTCCCCAAGGGGCTGGAGATGAGGTGCGGTGCCTGACTCCAGCGAAGTGGCGTGGAGTTGGAGAGTGCTTGTTAAAGGGCATGAGGAGCTCAGAGGAGGGCTCACCTCTGCATCATGAACACAATTCCTGCCTCCAGACAGCCCAACAGGCACACTGGGCTGTTGGGTACCAGCACATGGGAAAAATAAGAGGTCACCTTTTGGTAACAACTGTATAGAACTCTTTCAATACGTTGGTTGGTTTTGATTTTTTTACATTGCCAGATTTAAAAAAAAACCATTTCTTTAGGCCTAATTGACTTAAATCTATTTTCTGATAACTTTACCCTTTTGAATGTGCTTACCTGCTTGTTTCCTTTCTGCACCACTGGGTTGTGAAATACACCATCATCTGCTGCAGATGATGCTTAATCCTGACAAGTCAGACAGGTCCAAAGCCAGCCCTGTCTCGCTGCTCAGAGCCTGCAGGGACAAGGGGCTGTGGCAGGAGTGATGGCACATCCCTGGAACAATTTGGCTTCCACAGCAGCCAAATGAGCTCTGCGTGGTATTGATGTCCTTCCTCATTGCTGTAATCTCCCTCTGATTTCTGACATTTGTTGCACATCCTGATGCAAGAAGAAGGCTCTCCCTGCTAATCACCCACCTTAGGCAATGAATTCGAAATAGAAATCCTCTTTACAACACAAGATGTTCCTCAGGGCACAAACAAGGTCTGCTGTGCCAGTCTTTCCTGATCTGCTTCCACCCTCTAAATGAGTGAGCTCCTTCTGGTTTCTCCTCTGCAAACACTGTTTGATGGAGGGAATGTTTAAGACAGGTCCTTTTATGTGGCACCTCATGAAGAGCTTGTGATGGTGGATGCTCTGACCTTATTCTTAATCATCATGCTGCATATTTTCATCTTTATTTTTTGAAGGCGTTGTTGACCAGTCTCATAAATCTCACTGTGTTATTAATATGTCTTCTTGAGACATTAGATCTTAAAGGCATCTAGATATGCCATAATTTTTTTATTGCTCTTGGACGCTCTATTTTAAAAACTGGAAAGAGAGCACAAATATCCGTCTTCCAGAGGGAAATGGGAGTCAAAGGAGACTCTGAATCTACCACGATCACAGCTGCAGGGTGAGTCCTGATTGCTCCAGAGGACATGAGTTAAGGGCCCTGTGGTATTGCCCCCTTCTTGCAGGGTGTCTCTTTCCCAGAGTTACAAATTCCAGTTTGTACAGGGTGGTGATGTAAAGAAGCACTACCTCTCTAAGCCCCCACAAGCCTCTGTGCAGAAGTAACACTAGTAGTGTTCTCTTGCAGGCACTTTCTGGGGTAGAGATTTTAAACATTCTCCTTTTAAGCAGGACTGATACAGCTTCTTCAGCTATTTGCACGTGTAGTCATGATCAGGTTTTTAATAGGTATAGTCAGGCAGCCATTCAGTTATAAAGATATAAGTGACCTAAATTACATTCGTTAGAAGAAAGGAACAGCTGAGATTGGAATTCACTAAAATACCTTGAAATAACTACAGCGGGATTTGGATTAGTTCTGATCAAATGACTATTTCATTACTGCGGAATAAATGGATTTTTTGGAGCTGCAGAACCATTGTGCCTTCCCCAGTGTTGCGAATTGGCAGTTAAAACTCCTTACGTGCACGTGAAACCAGTGTAAGTGCCTGAGCTTTCTGGCAAATCTAATTGTTATTCCAATCAAATTTAGTTACATTTGTAGAGACTGGTAGTTACCATTTGTCTGCTTTGTGTTTATTAAAATTAAAAACTAGTAAATATGCTCTATTCATTAAATTACTGGCAGCCTTGGCAATTAGACACCTCACTGGAATAATCTTTGTTGAAACCACCGGTGGTTCTTTCTGTGTGGATTGCAGGGTCTGCCATTTAGTTGAAAGGGAACGAGCAAGGCTCTGCTGGGTACATGTGCAGCAGGAGCCAGACTCCTGCACTGAAAGGCAAAGCTTTTCGTCTCGCCCACAGATTTCCTGGTTCCAAATAAGAAGGCAGCGACGCGTATTTGTGGGCGATAAAAGGAACAGACTCGTACTTACATTTTCTGTTGCTGTTGTTGGCCATTTTCCTTTTGATCCATCATGGCAGAGCAACACGACTGATTTCAGTGCAGATATTCAGGATTTGCTGAAGCCTAGACAAGTGCAGAATCCAAGCAAAGCGATGCTGTCATTTTTTAACTACTTGAACATAATTTTTCTTGGGAGGAGATAATTGATAACATACAATGAATTTATCCTGTTCAGATCTGGAATGATCTAAAGCTAGATGGATGAGTCAGGCAGTGTAAAAACAAGATCACAGATGTTTACCATTTTAAACAAACTCCTTCAACAGTTTGGGATGTAGGGGCGGTCGGTCATTTGTCTCATGTTTTTGAACGTTTTCCTTCCTGCCTAGCTGAACATAAAACATGACCCACTTCAGTGCAAAAACCCTTTCTCCCTCTGAGAAAACCCACACACGTATCACATGTATTTTTTCTTGGGTTTTTTTTTGGATGTCAAGCTGAATGTCGCACTCCAAGCGATGATGCCAACTGTTGCTTTTCCTTCCCCAGGGAGTTGAAGTGCAGACAGATTACGTTCCGCTGCTGAATTCCCTCGCCATGTACGGCTGGCAGCTGACGTGCGTGCTTCCTACTCCCATTGTGAAGACAAACAGGTAGGGAGGGGCGGGCGCTGCCTTTTGGCCGGGGAAGTTGCTGTACAGGCACCACAGTCTGCACAAGCAATTCCCTGTGCAGTCGGTGTGGATTTCCTCGCAAAGCCTGCTGCAGCTGTTCTCGGGGTTCTCCGAGCATCACAAGCCACATGTGGCAGGAAGCACACGTCTGGTGGGCAGAAAGACTGCAAGGTGTCAGCGTGGTTTCTGCATGAATTTTCTGGGTGTTGTTTTTGCCTCTCTCTAAACTCCACGATTGTAGAATTCTTGCTCTGGATCTTCCAGTAATGTCCTTTAGAGCAAAGACAAAATGTGTGATAATGTTTGGAGTGAGATGCTGTCTAGCTGAAGGAAATTAATTTTATTCTTAATAGATGTCTGTCTAATGCTGCTGATACAGTCTAGCTGAGCAGAACCCTGTGAGATTAGTGTGTCACTGCTCTAGTAGCCTTGTGTGCAGATACAATGATTCTGTGGTCTGCTTTGCTATTATTAATATTCCGAGTTTCTAAATGTAAATGCAAATCACTTAAAAATAATCTTCATCACTGGTGAAAAACAATCATCCCACTTGTTAATCATGAAAGATGGTGCTTTCTGAATTTTCACTATTCAGGAATAGATTTTTATATATATATATGCACCAGTATAATCAGTCATGATTTTTTATCTCAAAAGAGTAAAAATATGCCCAGCTCTTTTATGAGATTTGGATGAAGACTACTCCTACACATAAAAACCTAAAAAGTAAAAGGCCATCTGTGTTGAGGGAAAAACTGTATTTAAGTTTTACATAAATGTTTAAATATAAGAATGAATAGAAAATCACAGTTACGATTTGTAATCCCTGACTCCTAAAGATAGATATATATGATTTTCTTTCTCTTCCAGCTTTCTGTATCCCACTGATACCTCGAGTAACAGAGGTCAGTGCAGAGGGGCACCCACCTGGTGGCTGTTCCTCCTGCCATGCTGCAGACCTGCAGGGAGCACCCAGCCCCATTCTGGATCAGTGCCCCAGGAGGGAGGGAAGGAGGGAAGGAGCGCTCCGGTGTTGCTGAGACACACGGGCACTGGGGCTCTTGGGTTCCTTCCTTTTTGTTCAAAACAATTTATTCTGTGTTTACACACTAATGCTAAAACATTCAGCAAAACTGTGTCACAGGCTGACAGGCTCTATCAGTCTGAACATTCCCCTCTCCCTGCCCCCCAAAATACCAGGCTGCTCAGAGACACCAGGGACATGGTGAGGATCATTCTTCATTTTGTTCTTCTTTGACCTGCAGAAATAAATGACTGAGATGGATTTTCGCTTTGAATGATGCTGGATGTGAATTTAATTCATTCTCAGGAGTGTGCATTTGTTTCTTTTCAGGGAGGGGAATTTATCTACAAAGCAAATTGTATTTCTTCAGAGACCCTCTTTGCCCCAGAAAGCAAAGAAGAAAGAATCTAAGGTAAATAACCTTGAGTTTCTGGTTTCTTTGGGTTTTGCTGGTGGTATTTTTATACTGAAATTGATTTCCCATAGAAATAAAATGGCCTATTCAATGTTTCTGCGATACAGTAGCGAGACACAAGGAATGGAACTGTGCAAATGAAAGAAACAAAAAAACGCTCAAATGATGTCAAAGCTCCTAGATTTCATTCTCTTTTGAACTCACAGCAGCAGAAGAGATGTAGATTTTTCTTCATGTAACCAGCCATAAACCTCCATTTAGACCTAAAATTCTCTGTCCATGTTCAGTGCTTGCAAGGTGGAACCAACACTATTTTCTCTCACCCACTTCTTGTCTTTTCTGTTTAAATTGGTCTCTCGTTCTCTCTCGCTATCACTCTGTTTTGGTAGAACCTGGCACCATGTAGGCCTGATCTTGGCTGGTGTTTCTGTTGTGTGAATGTTAAATGAATTCTGCTGCAATTTAACCAAAAAAAGGCCTCTAGAATCCAGCTAAATTGTCCAAGGACATAGCTGACAGCTAGTGATGTGTGGATGTAGAAGCATGTATGTATTCCCATTTCCCTTTTTAAACACATAGCTGTGGGAACCCCTGCCCAAACCTGTCATGCCATGCAGCTGGAGAGAGAAATGCAAGGACTGGAAACTGAGGAAGTGATGATTACCTTCCTGCAGTAGTCAAATGTGCCTTGCCCTTTCAATATGCAAGGGATCAGGAAAGCCGGGTGAAGTATGGAAAAGATCTCTGGGTCTGTGGGCCTTGGTGAGTGCTGCCAGCCCCATGTCCCCTGCAGGAGTGGCCACTTCAGGCCGTGCAGAGCTGAGCTGCAGCAGGAGATCGGAAATGCTGAGCAGAGCTGAGCACCAGGAGCATTCTACCCAGCAGCTTAGTTAATTGCAGATAGTTTTCATCTATGAAGCCCTCACTGTTTTGGAGCCTGGTTCTGTGAAAGTTGTCTTTTTGATACAGTGCAGACCAGGAGAGTGTTTGAAGTGACTGAAGCAGGAGAGAACTGCTGGGAGTGTGACTGATTTAGGATTTACCCACTCTCATTAGCAAAGCTGGAGCCCAGAATATTGTTACAAAGCCCCTCTTCTTTGTTTTTTCTCTTTGTTTTCAGGTGATTAAAGGGATCTTGGGATGAGTGTTAAGAGTGCCTGTATTTGGTCATTCTTTTCCTACCACTGTGTGTGGTTTTAGTGGAAGGGATGGGAACCCATATGTGGTTGTTCATCTTCAAATAGAGAAACCAGTCTGATGCTGATTTCTTGTATTATAATAACACATACATACCATTCAGATGACTTAAAACTTTGTTTAAGTTTTTTTCATTCCGGGTTATAAAAACTTATTTAACAATGTCTGGTTGACAAAACAAAGGACTTACTCGTTGGCAGTGTTAAATATACAGGCATTTTTGAGGGCAAGAATCACTACAGCACATTTTCATAGCAGAGGTCAAGGAAGGATGACATACCTTGATTACAGCTCTGTGAAGAGATGTAAGACTGGTTCACCATCCATAAGTGGTTGTTGTGTCACATCAAAGATGCCAACCCAAGCATGTGATTAAAAGTTGTTGAATATTCTGCACATACAACATCACAGGCTCTCAGGGATTTTTTTTTACATAAGCTATGGCATGTCTAAAATGTTTATAGATAACTCTCAGAAGAGGGAAATAGGATGATAAAATTAAAAGGATGTTGCATTGTTGGAAAATGTTCCATCCTGCCTTTGCACACCAATGAACTGCTGCTGTTCAAGGTAGTCAGAGGAACAGAAAAGGAAACATGCAAGGAGGGGTACAACTTCTCTCTTCAGTGAGAAGTACTCCTATTAGTGCAGTATTCAGTCAGGGATGAGGTAATTGTGTTCATTCACTTTACACAAAACTGATGCTTATTTCAGCAGAAACTGGCTGAATGCATTTTTGTGAAATACAGTGTAAGTACCTGCCTGAGTACACACACACACACACAGCCTCCTACAGTTGGATCTTTATCACATTTAGGGCCCTGATCTTACCTTCTGTCAAAGAGAGCTTTGAGTTAAGTGGAGTAGTGGGTGCCCTGCACTTCTGCAAATCAAAGAGGAAAAAACTCAGGTGTCTGAATTTTAAACAGCTGAGCTCTAGAACTGAGATGTTATCGTTCCTCTTTCTCTAAATTGCAGTGCTATTGAAGTGAAAGAGAACTTCCTCTAAGTAAAACCAAGAAGTTTTGTGAAAGCCAATTTCTTTCTTTTCTTTCCCCTTCTTCTTTTACATTAAGTTCTGGCTACCAGGAGGAAAGAACATTGTTCCAGCTGTGTAATCTAATGATAAGTTTTGAATGGCTTTTTGATTAAGGAATAAATAGCTAGATCAAAAATTTATGAATACAAGATCTTTTGAGTAACTTCAGCACAGACCCAGTTTTACTGGAGAAAATGGCTTTTTGGAACATGGCTGGGTTTGCTGAATGTCCTGATGAGATCATTTGTGCCATCCAAACACTGCCTCCTAACCCATTCCTGAACTTCCATCAGCAACTGCTGAAAAAATGGTTGTGCACATGGTGCTTAGGAAACTTGTGTAGGATGGCTTAGCAGTGGCTCGGAACCATGGAGCAAGTGCAGGAGAGGCCTCGAAGTTGGTAAGGGGACTGGAGCACCTCTCCTATGAAGACAGGCTGAGAAAGTTGGAGCTGTTCAGGCAGGAGAAGAGGAGGTTGCATGGAGACCTCACAGCAGTCTTCCAGTGTCTGAAGGGGGCCTACAGGGAAGTCGCAAAGGGACTCTTCAGCAGGAAGTGCAGTGGTACAACAAGGGGGAATGGCTTCAAACTGAGAAAGGGTAGCTTTAGATTAGATGATAGGAAGATGTTCTTTACTCTGAGGGTGATGAGACACTGGCACAGGTTGCCCAGAGCAGTTGTGGGTGCCCCACCTCTGGCAGTGTTGGCAACCTGGTCTTCTGGGAGGTGTCCCTGCCCATGGCAGAGGGTTTGGAACTAGATGGTTTAAGGTCCAAACCATTCTATGCTTCTGTGACTCTGTGGTCTGGCTTTCTTTGGGAAGGTTGATTTATTTTCTGACAAATGAAGCAGATAGAATAGTGGCATATTTGTCAGCCTTTATATACATTATACCTGTCAAGTTAGTATTTCAAGGTACTGCTAGTTCCCTTTTTGTTTTTTAGGACTAGTTAAAACAGTTTTGAAATGGTGGCTGTGGCAAGTCCTGTGGGAGTGCTGCAAGTAGCAGCCTCACGCTTTCTCATCAAAAGACATTCATACAGATGGTTCAGAATATTTTACTGTTTGGGTATGGTCGTGGCTGTGGTGTTAGTTCTGCTGTTAACCTGGTGAAAAACACTGGAATACCACCACAGGATTGCTTCCTCTGTCTGCACTTGTGCAGCTTTGCACATCCTCCCTTTCCACACGGTGTAGAGAGGAGCCCACCAGGCACAGGCAACTGCAGAAGCAGAAAGCATCGGGCTCTCCTTCCTCTGTGGAACAGAGATACCTGTGTGGGCAGAAATCATCTTGGGCCGTCTGATCTGGTCAGGCAACTTCTTTTAATCTTTGGTCTTTCCGGTCAAACCCTTTAGTCTTTGAATTAAAACTAAATAAGCAAAACATTTCTACTCAGGAAAGTAAATGTCCATGTGAGATTGCCTCTAATGGTCTTTAACATTTGGATCCCTTCTTTGTAGTTTCACTGGAGGTTCTCCAAAGAAGACATGCACAACAGAAAAACGAAGAACTCCACAAAGGCTAAATCAAGCACTAGGGAGAAGCAAAGGGCAGGGGAGAAGCAGGAATTTGAAGTCACAGAGAACACGAGAAACCTAGAAGCACAGCTCTCAAGAGCAGCCAAGCCTGATCCAGAACAGCAGCTGGATCACGTCATAGACTTGGGAGACGAGGTAGCCGGGACCAACGACAGAGGTCCCCAGCACGACGGGGCGTCGGCGGAGACGTGTCCTGCCAGCTGTGACACTGATGACAACGCTGGGCAGGTCTGCCTCAGCCCGAGCGCGCCCGGCTGCCCCGCGGGCGAGGCCGCGGAGGGAGGGGGCTGCGCGCCGGGGCCGGACGGCGGCAGCGGCAGCGCCGGGGCAGGGCTGGACGCGGACTGCTCCTGTGATTGAGGCCTCTCTGCAGGAGCCCTGGGAGCGGCTGACACTTTGCCAGGACAGGAGAACAGATTTTGATAACCCCCACCGCTAACTCCATTGCTCAACTCAGCATTTCTTTTGCATTTCTTTGACTTATTTTGCTCCTTAGCACTCTGGTATCTTAATGTTTTTAGTACCTACAGGGCCCAGACTTTTCAACCCACAGGAACTGCAAAATTCCTTTCACTGTACATAGTGGGAAATGCTCTCCTCGAGCTACACTTTAAATTAAAAAGTAGGGAGGGACAGAAATCACACTTTTTTCCATGACCAACCTTAGCAAACCAGCTTTGAGCCTGGGTCAGGGCAAGTGTTCCATTCAGTCAGATTTTACTATGTAGTACTTTCTTGTCCACGTAGCTTTTCTGGAGAAATTATTGTGTCAGATGTTATTTTGTCACTAGGCTTGTAGTGTCATAAAAATGATACTTGGACTTAAAGAGGTTGAAACTGGAAAACTTAGATAAGATGGCTGTTATCCATATCTTTCTCCAGGAGCATACTCACATACTCTCTTCTGAATTTTATTCACCCTCACAGATCTTTAAGCAATAAGCACTTCATGTACCTGTTTCAGGCACAGTGGGTAAACAGACCCCATGGTGAATTTGTGAAGCGGATGATTCCAATACAAAATGCAATTTCCTATTCGGTCTTTGCCAATCAACAGTCCATCAGTAGCTGTGGGGACTTCAGAAGACAGAAAAACAGGAAACAAAAAAGCAGGTAAAAAGTACTTCTGTCAGTGGTTATCCTCACTGAAATTGGAAATAGATGTCACCTCCTGACCTTTTCCAGGTGGTTTTGCACCACTTCCTCACTGTTATGAAATACCTTGCGGTAAAGAACTGAAATTGTACACAGGGGTCAGTGGCCAAAAAATGTCACTAAAGGACCGTCCACAATGAAAATACCTTAACAGACCGTTTTATTCATTACAAGTAACCATATTCTGGGACTGATACCTAATGGGATTCTGTAAAATTACCAACATTTTTATGTTTGAAGCTACATAAAAATATTTACAAGTGAATGTACATGTAATATAGTTTCTGTGCCAATGTTCTCCAAGTACTTCAGTATTTTTACAAATGTAGGAAGGACTGGTTTCTCTCTTCTTAACCACCTTCATTCTTATTTAGAAGTGGTCGAGTGATCTGGTAAAAAGGTGAGAAATACATTGTAAATTCCCCTGCTTTTCTTGTTTTAAAGCAAGAGCTCTCTGTAAGTGATTTGTTGCTTTTTCCTTGACTGATTTGTGCTTGCTAATTTTCCTTAGTCTTCAAATCAAAATGCTGTACAAAGGACTATGTTCTGTATCAGATGTGCACCTAGAGTGGTTCAAAAGCATCTTTCATGCCTAAAAATTACTCAGTTGGCAGAACATTGCAGAGAAGGGAAAAATGACATCACTTAAATATTCATTTAATTGAGACGAAGGCACTCAAGTTTAAACCATTTGATTTCACACACACAAAGCACAGTGGTAGTTTTGTCATTGATTAAAGAGTTTTTTATTTTGAATTCAGTGGTTTAACCACAGGACTGTAAGTAACTTCAATTTCTGATGCTATTTTTCAATTGTTTCATTTGGTATTTTGAGATTACACTGGGGTTCCAATAGCCTCAAAAACAGATTGCTGCAGTTGTTCTACTCAAATACAAGGTCTGTGCTTTGTAAAGTTTTAAGTTCCTGTTTGCAGATTTTATTAGCGTAAGATCCTTTTACCGATGGTTTCTATCTCAAGGACTAGCTTTGTATTAATCTTGTTTAAAAATTCACGATATTTAATGAACGTTTTGCTAGTAGAAAGTGTTGCAGTAGAAAAGACCTCTCCAAATACTTTTTAATAGAAAACGTTTATTGGATTGCAATTTGACCTTGTTTAACTGAATCCCAACTGCTTACAAAACTAAAGAGAAATAAAGGTCATGAGGAGATTCCTTATTTGTGGTGTTTGCACAACTGCCAATAATTTGTCCCCAAAAGGAGGAATTCAGGATCTCTAAGTGATGATAAGGGGAAGCTCCTTCCTGCTGTATTAGCAGTAGTTACTGGTGCTGCAGAAATGGATGCTTGGTTGTCCTTTCCCAACAGAGCATGGAAGGGCCTGTGGGGAAGTTGCACTTGTTTAAGTGGAAGCTTGGTTTAAAACTTTGTTCCTGTAAAAGCTGGCTTAGGGTTGAGAAGAGTCGAAAAGAACTTGCATGTTTTTTCAGTTTCAAAAGGGCAGCTGGTTTGGGGTTTATAATCTCATAATCAGTTCCAACTTGTGACTTTGAATTACTCTGAGCTGGTTCAGCTGTCTGAAGTTGTGCGCACGCTTTCGCCGTGCCCCCATCCCAAGGACAGCAAGAGAGAGCCTAAATCATCTCTCAGACAGATGATCCAGATGTGGTGAGGGCTGGGGAAGGCAGGTGTGTGGTGCAGCAACAAGGCTCCACAGCTGTTATCTGCATTTTATCTCAGCTGCCTTTGCCATTTTGGGCCTGAGAAAGCAGGACCACCAGAGTGGCCAGGGAAGTGAAAGACAGCAGTCAGCAAGTGGTCATCTGAACAAGCCACCAGCTGTTACGTAGGAGAAGTTCAAAGGAAAAAATCCAGCTCAGGCATTGGGATGGGCTGCCCAGGGCAGTGGTGGTGAGGCAAATGGTGGAGGTGGAGTCACTGTCCCTGGAGGTGTTTAAGAAAAGACTGGATGAGGCAAATGAAGAATGGCAAAGAGGAGTGGCTGAATTCAATGAAAGGTGGAAAAGGGGTTTTGAATTGCAACAAACAGCGGGGAGCAGGGGCAGAGGAGTACAACTGTGATGGGTGGGGTGTCCAAACTCTTGAAGCATCATAATGAA
This sequence comes from Mohoua ochrocephala, assembly GCA_013398855.1. Classification (NCBI taxonomy): domain Eukaryota; kingdom Metazoa; phylum Chordata; class Aves; order Passeriformes; family Acanthizidae; genus Mohoua; species Mohoua ochrocephala. The sequence goes on from VZTA01009498.1 coordinate 97,595, forward strand.
AATAGGTGTGCTACGAGGGGTTAAATGTGCAAACAATGGGACTGGTACTTCAACTCGCATTATGTCTTTGATTATTGGATATGTGCACTTGGAAACAGTATAAATGAAATAGCCCAAAGTAGCTTTAATATATGTGTGGAAATGAAGCTAAGTACAAACCAGTATACCCATTTCTCCCTAATCTGGCTCCCTGTCAGCCTCGGTTTCTGAGGTGAGCAGAGGAAGGGCTCTGCATTTGGATACCCTACTTTTTCTTTGTAGTTGCTGTGACTCTACATTTGCCTCAGGGAGCCAATTAAAGGGCAGAAATGAAGCATGATCAGCCTTTCATGCAGGAATTTCATCTTCCCAGAACTGAAGAGTATAAAAAGAGCAGATACTAATTTCTTGCTGATAAATGTTTCTCAAAAGTGTGAGGAATGCCAGTGAACAACACGCCTGTGCATTGTAGTTGTAGACACAATTCATGTCTCTGAGGCTGTTAGTGGAGATGGGCTTTTGGCTTTAGAAGGTGATCCTTGCCAAAGCCTCCAGCCTCAGGAAGGTGCCTGTGGTGCTGGATGTGGCAGCTGACTCTAATCAGTACCTTATCTATACACTGAAGGGGGAAAAAAGGCTTTTCAATTTTAAGTGCCTTCTGTTACTCCCTTACAAAAGCACACTACTAACTAAAATGATGTAATGATAACTGAATAGCCACTCTTTTCCCAGCTAATTACTATAGGAATATTTGATGCTCATTGTACCAGATGAGCACACAGCAAACCGGTAAAATACTTGTCACAGGAAGAAGAAAAAGATAAAGTCTAATAAGGCTGCAACACCAGGTAACTCACAAACCATCTCCTTAAGTTTAAATATAAATGTAAAGATGGGCACATCTCTCACTCCTCATCCTTTATTGCAAAAAAAACCCACAAAAAACATTGGTCTACTTTTTCTTCTGCAGTTGCTCCTTAGCTGATGGCACAAGTCTAAGAGGAATAAACATTTTCTACGATGACAAGATTCACCAATGTGATGAGAATATTTCTCCAGCTCAGTAGCAGCTGAACAGCAGGGGCTGCTCTCTGTTCCTGCCAGTGCAGGCCAATATCACATTTATTGCATTATTTGTAGGCCATATGTTTATATGGGTTAATGTTTCTGGGGTGTTATTTTGGCCTTCAATTATGGCAGAGTCAGATCCAATAAAGGACTTTGAGGTGAAACTGATGTTTCACTAAAAGACCACTAAACTCTTTAGAAAGAGACTTCCAAAAGATGCTGAAGTGTCAACAGGAAAAGGCTATGGAGGAAGGGGATGTCAACAACTTTCCTGATTTCTTGGCTTGGAAATGGCATTTATTACAAGGTAAGAAAGGACTTCATGCTCACAGTACCAGAGGTTACCACTGTTTGGGGGTGGGGGGGAAGGTATGAAATGGTTACTCGTGTCCATGTTTCAGGGCAGTGTGTGTGTTTCATCCTGCTCTTCGAGTGGGTGAGCCCACACAATTAGAGAGATGTGTCCTTGCCCCACAGCACTCAGGCTGAGTGTAACAGGGGATGACAGAAGGAGGTTAGAGGGAAAAGAGGATGATTACAGAAGCAAAGGATTTCAAAATGCCTTTTGTTAAATGGACATTTTGGTGCAGGTCTGAAGAGGGGTTGTGAAAGAGATGTTATTTGGGCTGCAGAAAGCCTCTGCATTAAGGGAAGAGAAGGGTGTACCAGTTTGTAATTCATTAAATGATTTAGAAGTCATAAGAAAAACAACATTTAAAGGCTTCTCAGAATCTTTTTATCGTGGCACTGTTAAAATACACAGGAGCCCAGTGCGTGGCTATTTTAGGGCACCAGTCCTTCCTGATAGCAATTTATTGCACGTTCCTAGGAAAACCCTGCTTCTTTCAAGCGTCAAGCTCTGACATGTCAGCTGCGATCTCTGTGAACACAAAACCCCCTTGGTGTTATTTTTTGTGACAAGCACGCTGTCCTATTTACATTCTAGAGTGAACAAATAAGGAAGCATTCCTTGAAATAGGGGTACTCAGAAAGAATCTTCCTCTCATTTGAGGAGGAGGAATTGGATGAGACATCCCCTCTGGGCCTGCAGTGGATGCACAGGGGGCCAGTGATGGCAGCTGGCGGCGGCACTGCACGGAACAGAAGCACAGCCCTAAGTGGATGAGGCTGCAGGCAGCAGAAGGCACAAACTTAGGGGCAAAGCCTCAACATAGTACTGTCCCCAAAAGGCAGCTCTCAAAGGTCCATTAATCAGTCACCCCTCCTTGATGGAAAATAGAGCCTGTCCTTAAGTTCCTCATGGCATCAGGTATGGCCTGTTCTCCTCGACGCCCAGGAGGCGCTGGCATCATTTCATTTGTTTATCAGCTTCTGACACAGTCCCAGGAGTAGCTCTGTGCTTCACCCAAAGCAAGGGCCTGGCCTTTCCCAGCAGGGCTGCCCCTCTGCAGTGTGAGATGAGGTGCACATGGATGCGGCAGTGAGCATCTCCCAGGCTGTACAACGTACCAGACTGATACAAAGAGGGTACAACTGGAGTATGCTGGAGTTGAAGGGACTTCTTGGGAGAGAACTGCAGCTGGGCTCGAGGCCTTTTTAGCCAACCACAGGGAGATTATGCTTGAAAAACAAAGTGCTTCACACCGAAACTATTGCAGCAGGCTGGGAATTGGCCGGTGGGTTCGGTGTCCCTGCAACCTCTAACGCAGAGCAGGGAGACACTGATGGCAAGGAACCTGCTGCATTACCTCGTTAACTAACACGTACCTCAAGGAAAGGAGCCACTAACAAAGGGAAGGCCTTATCTGTTTAACATTTTACTAATTCAATATTAATTTAGTATTTTTGATATTGTTCCTGATTGATGTCTTCAAATGTTCAACAGGAATCTCTGCCACTTAAGGACTTGAACTGTCTCTGCAGATAAGTAACAAACTCATTATAGATTTTTGTTGGTCTGATAATTTTTATGATGAGTTTTTCTACATGTTGGACTAAGGAGCTTCTTTCAGGAAGGGCTCAGGTATTGGCCATTACACCTCGAGGTGTAACAAGAGCAACCTTTCCAAAGACTTTTCTCCAAGCAGTACATCCTGAGAGTCCGCTAAAGCTCTCTACTTCATGCAGCAGGACTGTGGAGATGCATAATCTTGGATGGACAACCTCAGCACCGGCACAGGATACAGGTTCAGGGGAGGAATTCCTAAGACTGCTACACTCAACACTTTTAACTCAGGGCTGAACAGGATTATGAGAAAATGTCTTTGTCAACACAACTGACTTACTTTATATAAACCACATAAAAGGTGGGTTTTTCACTTCTGACAAGAAATGGCAAGAGAAGGAAGTCACAACACAGCAGCTCTTCTTCTATAAAAACAGTAAATGTATTATACAGAACCGGGGAGGGAAGCGTGTACTCATTTGGAGCAGATTCAGAAGTTGTGGCCTGAATGATCCTTATAAACAGACCTGGCACTGCTGCAGAACTAATTCTCTACAAGTGCTGAATCAGGCACTTCAGGCCTTTTAAAAGCTGACTAACAAAGGAAGTGTACAAAGTGAACATATGCTGCTACCCATAAGAAAAAGCAAACCATCAAAAAACCAGATGAGTTAATGTCTTTAATATAAAATCATTTTTTTTCTCCCCAAAGCAGCAGCACTGTATTACAGGTGTATTACAGTTAAATTAAAGGAACACTTTTCATCATTGAGGACATCTTCATCTATGAAGTAAAATCTTCCAAATAATTCATAGTCCATTTCTGTACATTTTAGCTTATCAAAATGCACTGGAAAAAGAATATATTTTCTCTTCAGCAGGTATCATTACAGGTGTCACTACCACCATTTCTCAAAGAAAACACAGTTTCTAGGAACACCAATGCTGGCGAGTAGTTTGGATATAGATTCTATCATTGGAGGGGGACCACAGATGTACCAGGAAGTATTGTTAGATACGTGTTTCTCTAGATCCTTTTCACATATTCTTCCCTCTGACAAAGAAAAAAAGTAGGAAACAGGAACAGGAATATTAATCATGAAGTCACTTCAAAAATAATGTCTGGTTAGAGGTATTTCAAGCACTCATTTCTTAAAAATGCCTGGCCTGTTTCAGGATAATAGGTATTGAGATTTGAGGCTTCCAAAACCATTTGTTTTTCTGGGGATTTATATCAGTGCTTCTACTTGGAATGCAGAGGGTATTAGTCACTGAAGACAAACATGGCTTACAGACAAGTAAAATCCCACATGCACAGGAAAAAAAATAGGTATCTCTAGCACAAATACAGCAGAAATGGAAACATACTGAAGTATCTCTTACAAGCAGTCAGCTTATCCTTCATCAGTCCCACCTTAAGCAAAGTAAACAGCATTTGCTTAACATTTTCTGGAATAAAGTCTGCAGTGGGAAGTATCAGTGTAAAGTTCAGGATTAACAGAGGAAAACAAAAACTGCAAAGAGAAAACTTTTCTGCAAAGCGAAATAAGTACAGGGAAATTGTTTTAACTCGCATCTCATTCTGAACCTTTAAATGTAAAGATACCAGGTTATTATGCACAGCTTCATCCTGTAGGATATAATCAAACTTGGGCTTTAGAAAGGATCTCTGTGCAATGCCATGACATTTACCTGTGATGTGTGGCTGCAGTTCTTTACAGATCTCTGAGCGCTGCTGGGTGACGTGGAAACAACATGTGATCTTTCCAGGAAACGCCTTCATCAAACCAAGAATATTCTTCTGTAATGTTAAACACACTTGCTTACACCACAGACCATTAAATCAAAGCAGATGTATGCACACAGCCCCAGAACACCGGTGATTATTACTGGGAACCAAGAGTTTGCATTTCAGCGCTGAGAACCTGACGGGTGTGATTCCACAGGCCTGACCTGCACACGTACACAGAATTCCCACACTCGGAATGTGAATACCCTGCCAGCTCTGTTAGTGCTTTTTGCCTTTCCTGACATAGATTACAATCTGTAAGATTTGGACCTAAGATCTAGTTAGGTCATTTCCCAATTTCTTCCCCTTACGAATTCTCACAATTTCCTCCTTCCACTTCCATGGGGGTTTTCCATTTAAAAAACCCCTGCAGTACGTATTTACCATTAGTTAGGAACTTTTTGAGTCTTGTCTGGTTTATCTGATAAGGTTACTAGACCATTTGCTGTCTCGTGTTCTCCAAGTAAAACCAACACGTAATGCTAATGTTATTTTTACCAGAGTAGAAAAGTATAAACTCATTTTCAGTTCCCTAAGTCACAGCTGTGATAAGTTACCACCAAACCCCCAGTGGCTTCAGTTCAAATCATAGCAAAAAAAGAATGTGTTAGTCAGATGCTGAGGATTTAGCTACTGTCTAGATTCTGCACTATATAGGATTTTCACTGCTGGAAGAGACACTGAAAATGATTTAAAATATTCTGAAATAAAAATACTTTCTAGGTAAATTAGCTCATTTTGTTAAGTGTTTGCTTGCTAACTAGTTACTGCACCGAGAGTCTGCCCTGGGTTGCTTAACAAAAAACCCAGAAAGATTCTACTTTGTAGAAAATCTGTCCCTGCATCCCTAAAAAGACATGGGATGAAGAGCAGCACATACTGACACTGCTGTGCACTGTTCCACCAGCACCTCTACTATTGACTTGCTGTCTTTTGTACCCCTAATGCTGTTGCTTCTATCATTTGCACTAAGGAGATTTCCAGGAGCAGTGCCTCAGTGTGTGACATGAGAGCACATCCACAGAGAGGATCACACCCCACACTGGCATCTCCCTTCACCCTTGTCAGCCCATACACAGCTGCTCCTTCTGGGACCAGGTCCTTCAAACCATCAGTGATAACCCAGCAGGTCCTCCTGGAGATTTGTACAGATGTTTGTCACAACAGCATAAAGGCTCCTAGAGATCCTATTTCCTCAATCCTCTGCACAGAAGTGAAGAATTTTGACAGACATGTTCTGGACCTGAGGGACATGTGAAGAATGAAGGGAGGGATATATTTTAAGCACTGTGCATGACACTGTGTTCTCTTCTGTCCCAGAAGCTTTAGTGCAAAAGCTCTGCTGTCATAAAACCACTTAAGTGAAATTCAGGAATGTCAGCAATGGCACTGGAAAAACCTGTGCATGCATAGAACAGACTGAGAGTTCAGTAGTAGCCCAAAAGGAAGAGCAGATTATTCTACTTCTAGCAGCAAACAAATGACTTTTCAAAGAAAGCAAATATCTCCATATCTAGAAACATGGTAGAAGTACAGAAATAAAACCAGTGATGGATCCTATACGCAGTTCCTGGAATCATGACAGCTCTTCACCTTTATCTTACAATCAAAAGCTTTCAATACTTAAAAAAACCATACATCATTTTGGATGCTTCTTTACAGAAGCTGTGCTAATTTGACCCTAAAATACTGTCAGTGACCCTTAATAGCTGAGTGTGACAACTGATCTTTAACTGCTGAGTAAATGCTGATGAAGTACTACACAAGCAGTTTTAAAAGCAGCTATAAATCCTTCATTCGTATACTACTACTCATTAGTAACTAATGCATTATCAATAAAGCTCCCCTGTTATTTTAGAAAATATTTCTTTTGGATATAATTACTCTCCTCTAGTCTTTAAATTCAATACAGTCTCTACTGAGATTATGTGGTTATGGTGTTATAGCACTATGCATACTCTTAGTGTGTGTATATATCATAGCAAATCATAGCAAAATGCAGGGATATAGTAAAATTTAGGGGTAACTGACTTATCAAAATCAGTGGGAGCAGGTATGTCCAGTAACAGACTTAATTTGTACACTGGCATAATTAGTTAACAAAACATCCACAGGACCTGAGGCAGGAAGTGACTTTTGTCTCTGTTTTACAGAGTCTCACACAGAAGGACTCTCTGAAATTTGGTAACGTTGATATACACACTAGGAGCTGAATGGCTGAGACCTGTTTTAGTAAAAAACTTTTTATTTACCTTAAATAAGAGTTCGTTTGTGGTTTTTGCACTGTAGTACAGCTTCGCTGTTCCCAGTTTGTGTCTATTTCCTTTACCCTCTTGGTATCCATGAAGATCTGCTATATGCAGCAGTATAGAAAACAATGGGTTAATTCCAACACCCCCTGCTATCAGCACTAGGTTTACTGGGGAGTCACCAGGCTGAGGATCAAAGAAGAAATCACCTCCCACTCGCAGAGCCACTTCTGAGTCAAGAGTACACTAGGATGGAAAAGAAGATATTTAATTTCAGAATTAAATTCAAAAGTTGAAATCTTATTCTTTTTGCATCCCAGTCACAAGTTTGCTGGGCTGTGATTTTTATTTTAATTGACCAATGAAGGAAAAACAGAAGGACTTTAAAATATACACACGTTTTCCAGCTATCTGAAGTAACCCAGTGTCTCTAGGGATCTAGTTCTACTTTCAGAAGTTTCAGTCCTACAGTAAGGCAGGATGGTGACTCCCCCTTCTTATCCCCATAAGAGCTGAAAGAGGAACAATTCGCAGTTTTCCAACAGCAGTAGGTGGTTGTGAAAACCCGAGGTCATCGAGTGAAATCACACTTCTACCTAAAACCAGCTTCATGACAAAAAAGGCCTTGCTATGAGGTCACAGAAGGTCACAATAATTTTACACAGAAGGTTTTTCCATCCCCATTCCTAAAAAATAAAAACCACTCAGAAGTGAAGTAAGTATCCACAAGAATATTTCTTGCAGAATCACTTCTGCATTTGCAACTTCAGAGGCACAGAAGAAGAAAAATCAGGGAAAAACCTTCTCTCTTACTCTCCACTTGTACATAAGAAATTATTGCCTAAAGAAATGTGTCCAAGCATGTTTTTTTGATACATGGAAAACAAAAGCTACAACAAAAAACTCCACTTGGGTCAGTATCTCCTTGGTAAACCAGCACTGCATCCTGGTCTGAAGGGTGATGCTGCAGTACAGAGAAGTCAGGTGAGTTCTTCCACATCACTGCAAGCTGACAGAACAAATAAGAGCAGAAAACACAACTCACTTCAGGCCATATATAGGTTTTAAAAGATAAAATGAGGAGGATAGGGAAAGCAAGGAAGGTGGGAATGGAGGAGAGAAAAACAAGCTAAAAGAACTGCTGAAAAATGAGCTTAGAGAATGAAAACATTTCCTCCAAAGAATTCTTTTCATATCAGGAAACAGTAAATTGAAACAAAAGGAATTCCATTAATGAAGACTACACAGACAGCAAAGGTCTAAACACGTAACAATTCCACCAGGAGCAAGAAGGATGCCCTTGGATGCAGGTACTGCACAGAACACGTGGGTTCCTGAGGCAGTAAGCATGATCATTAAAAACACCCAGCAACTTTCCTGCTTTTCTTAATTATTGCAGAACTATTGTCTCTCAATTATGCTGTAAGACAATCAGCGTTCATTATCCAAAACTAATTTCTCTCTCCCTTGGCATGTACGCTGCCAGGCTTTCCCACCACGTTTTACTCTCATCTAGAGAAGCATGAATCCACAAGTGTTCCAGATTCATGTGGCCTAAGGAGGACACAGGATATGGTACCCTTTGAGGAAATAAGCATTTTTAGGGAGAAAATCTCACATCTGCCCTCTTAACCAGCAATAGCTCCTCAAGACTGGACACGGGACTTGGGAAGAATCTCTTGTAACCAGCAGTCTCTCAGATATTTCCGTGCTTTGGCCATGACAATGATAACAGTAGGTCAGTATACAAGAAAAACCAGTAAAATTCTGGAGAAATACCATGAGAAAGTGTTATCCTTCAGCCTAGTTTATAAACACAGCTCAGGCAGAGAAGTGAAGCAATCAATACATTACATGGATATTTTTTAAAGAAAAGGCTACATCTTCCTAAAGTTATAAAGTATGTGGTGCTAAAATTTACTATTTTATATACAGTAATATTAAGAAATAAATACCTCTAAAAACTACAGATACAGTGAGTAAATGAGTCCTAACTATTCCCATAATGTTTTTAACCCTGAGATATCAACTTCCTTTAGGAGCAACTTTTAATCAATTAAGCACCGGTTTTGTCACCATATATACAACATTTTCGAATTCTAGGTTGCTATTTTCTCTGCTTGTTTCCTAAAGAAAAGCATGCACTTTTGTGTGCATACTCCATGTATACCTTGGAGGTTTCTCCATGGCATCAGGTTTGACCTAGCTTACCCTTTAACTAAAGATTTATCCTATAAATTCCACCAGAAAACTCAGCAACCACAAACCGTTTTACAACACCAAAAATTCTTAAATAGTTTCCAGAGACTGGGAAGAGAACAAAAGTTGATAGGACAGATCATTGATGAAACATGTGACTCATCTGACTAACTAAATGGGGCAAATGATGAACAAAACACCACGAGGCGAAATGTCAGACTTTACTTTTAACATGGCAAAAACCCAAGCCTTCTCTTATGTCTTTATTACAAAATTAGTGCATATTTAAAAGAATACTACAGACATTCTGAAGCATTCTGTTGTTTTATCATTTCAGAGAAACTGATCTAAATATCTCCCTTGGCTCCCCTTTAATAATCTATATCTCTCTGTGATTTATCGATGATTCCCAGTTTATATTTACAGAAATAGTCAGGAATTATGGAAAGTTATCAGATGTAACTCTGTAATGCATAACAGTGCCTGTTCTCAGGGATGTAAATTAGAACAGAGGTTTTTCAACATTTTAAAGCTCATTAATTCCAAAGGAGTAAGAACCCTTATATACAGGAACTACAATATCACTGTGAGCACAAGTGCAGTCAAAAGATCACAATAACCATATTTCCATATAAACAATCCAATTTCAGTCCCTTACTGAGCAAAAGGTTTAAGATTTATGTTTTATCTAAAATGCTTGAAGAAGTCAACATGAGTTTTGCAGTTAATAGCACAAAGTGGTCTAAAACCACACAACACCCCCTTTACCTCAAAAAAAAGAAAAAAAGCAAAAAAAAAAAAAAAAGCCAAATCTCTGAGTTAATTTCATTTACCTCAGTGTGAACCCAGTGAGCAGGAGGATGAACAGTGTGCTTTACTGCCAGCTCTAGTATTCCTTCTCGTTCTAACAGGCCGGGGCTTGAACATATTGAGAATCCCCCAACTACAGATACTCCAGGAATAAAGAAATCAACCCTAAAAATAAATCAGACACAAAAGTTTAAAACATAAGCCAACAACCCCAAACATGGACAACAATAGCCAAAATAATATGGCTGCCTTTGCTTCAATTATTCTTCCTTTACAACATCTTCATTTCTGTAATGTAATTTTTCCAAAAAGGGAGTTAATCTTGAGTAACATCATTTCCTTAGAATTATTTTCATCTAGAACCATCTCATCATGTTTGCTAAACTAGAAGGTTTTCAAACCATTCTGCTTTTAGCATTAGATGTCACATCTCACAACAGACTAGAATTCTAAGTGTTTTAAATAAATTCTTTGCATGTTAGAACAAAAACATAATTGTGGTCTGATAGAGTAGCTTAAATCCCACTCTTTTTGGTCCCTTTGATGGGCTCTTCAATTTTCAAACATACGAAGACTGAGATTCTAATTTTAGGGAAATTACATTAAACACCTTATTTTCCTGGGTAGATGAAATATCTTAAGTAAAACCAACAGTGTGTAAAAAATTTCCCATGTAAAAAGTCCACAGCTGGCAGCAGAACTGCAGCTCCCTCTGGTGGCACACATCGCTTCCTAGGTTGTGGGAAATTGAACTGGAATAAAGTCGTACTTTTTTTTCTTTCACCTTAAAAGTAAACCATGCACAGGTTTGTACCGATTAGGAGGTAACACGTGGTTAAGCTTCTGCAATAGCAGCCATCAGAGAGTATGGAAGGCAAGCCATTACTATATATATGAACTATAATTCAGTCTCACAGAAGTAAGGCTTTGACAAGCCTTGATGAGGCTTCCAGATAGTGACCAGAAAAAAAATTACAAGTTGGTTTGTGATCTGTAACCTGAACTCCTCTGTGTTCCATAAATCTTTAAATGCTTCTGCTTTCTACAGCACATAACAAAATCCCCGTATTTCAAAATAAACCTAATGTTTATAACTAGTTGTGCTGGTCCCCTGAGGAAACAACCACACTGGTAAGCAATGCCAAGTACTAGAAAATCATTATTCAATTCAGGCCTGGGTGAGGCTGGCTCAGTATTAGTTAAATGAGGATGCAACAAGAAATACAGACTGGCTTCCATTGCACAGGTATTTTCTTTAAACAGCAAGGCTGTATTCTTCACAGAGACCACAAATGCTTGAGGAAAGAGAGAAGCACTTTGAGTAGTTCACCATTTTTTGAAGAAAAAAAGTCTTGTCTGCTTACTCCATACAAAATTCACCCTTTGAAGAAAAAAAATCTCTTGAAGAATGCCCACAGTGTGATATATACAACAGTGATATAATTTTTAACTTTATGCTTAAAATAAACTTGATGGTGCCTGAAGATGCCTGACTGCAAAAGAAAGGTCTACAACCAAAAAAGCTGAGAAGGCTTATTTCAGTGCCCTCAGTCTGTGCAGCCCCACTGCCAATGAGGCCCAGCTTTACTGACAGTCAGGCTCTGGGAGCTGAGAAAGGTCGACTCCTGAGTTGCAGCATTTATCTTGCCAAAGAATATCTCACGATGCTACTGAAGCTCTTTACCTCCCTCTGGTGGAAAATAATCTGACTACTTAAGTTAACGAAAAATAAAAAATAAGAATTTATGCTGTAAAGTTACAATTTACTTTCAAGTCAAAATGTTCTCCGTGGCATGTAAGGGAAACCTTATCCATGGCCAGTGGGGAAAGACACAAACATTGCTGCAAAACCTACACCAACCATGGTTTTTACCTTTCCCAAATACTAAAGCAGATGCATTTTTCTTTCCATCTTAGTAGTGCATAAGTGTGAGAGATTTCAAGGCACACTGTACTATCTTATAGTCAACTCTGATGGCTTGCCTCAGCCGTGTTGGGAAGGGTGAGAGGGCTCCTGCAGAAATGCTACCTGTGACAGCCTAAGGGAAAAGAGCAGCAGGAGGGAAAAAAACAAAGAAAACCCACAACAAGGCGAGGCACAGAAAGATGTAAACCAGAGATCTCAGGGCGGTTTTTAACTTCCCTCCTTTTAAAGCCTACCTAAACCATATCTTTAAGAAATGAGTAATAATTACCCATTGCTGGAGGAAGAGATCAGAAACACTAAAACCATAAAGCTACTACTTCAAAGTATTTATAATGTGCATATACCTCAATGCATGTTTTGGTAAATCAAAAGGGGTGACAGCAACAAGTCTCTTCATTATTACTTGAAGTCAGATAAAGACCAGTATCTGCCAAAGTGCTTGCAAAACAAATTCACTTTTGCTTGTGAAAACCTCAATAATTAGAACACTTGCAAGAAATGTAAACATTTTAGTGACAATCTTTGGCTGTAACATCTTACTATAGCAAATCCTAACAAGTTGGCCTTTTCTGCTCAGGAAAATGTGGTTTGTACTGCTCACCAAAAAAATGCAACCCCAGTTTATAGATACGAGTACAGAGAAGTTGGTGTATACCTTACAATAGCATTAGAACACTTTCAAGGAAGAAGAAAATGAAGAAGAGTAATTATAATTAAAGCTTTCAGTTTTCAGCATGATAATTTCAAAAACATTTTTGGAGGGTAAATGTACTTTGCAAGTACTGGCAAGCAAGAATTTAATATGAGTCACTGCACATGTGCAAAAACTGCAGCAAATTACTTCACAAACAAATTATTGCTAATCAGCATCTTGTGTTCTGGTTCTAAATTTAAAAGCCAGCATATTAACACTCCATGAGTAACATATGCTGTTAATACCCTAGCAGCTATACTTTGATTTCAGCAAAACCACTTTCAGATGGCCAAAGCCAATAAAAAGTTTAAGAACATTTAAATGTCCATTGCCAAAAGCAACTACTCGTAGTTTTAAATGAATTTCTAAGAGAAGAAAAAAAAAGTTACTGAGTGAGAGTATTTTTAACAAGGAAGGATGACAAACATGAAAATCCACTACTTCCTTGGGAAAAAAAACCCTGTAAAATTGTTTAAACAAGCGGCTAATTGTTTCAAAGGCTTAATAATTCAAGGTTTTTATTTTCAAATTTGCCCGTTTATATCAATATCTTAACCTGACCTAACAGGCTTAATTTTCAGAGTGGAAACTTCAAGGGAAAGAAATAAACCAAAACAAAGTAATTTGCAAATCAGCAGTCTCAGCTCCACTGTAAAAATAACTAGTAAATAAAGACAGCAAAGACAACCTGCAGAATAAAGTGCAGTGAACTTCAAAGTACTCTTGAAGAAACAATGTAATATAATAAACCACAGGAAGACACCACAACAGTATAACTGAACATTTAAAGAATATCCACTTCTGCCCTTTTAACAGTAATACTGGCTTTTTTTATAATGACTATTTAAAAATTACGCCAATTATCAGCTCTTTGACGGACCATCCATTAAGAAAACACTGTATTATGTAAATTAACAACTCCTTCCAAGGCCCAAGGATCGAAGACCTTTCAGCACTTTGTTATAGTGGACTTCTCCTAGTAACTTCCCCCTCAAATATACCAGAAGATCTTACCATTGTCCTGCTTTGAAAGTAAAATCCTTATTTGCAATAGCCAGACGAAGTCTTTTGACTGTCTCTGATTCATTGGTGATTCCACACACTTTTGCTTGTGTAATTACCTAACGAAAGACAAAGAAGCCATTGTGATATGTAGATATAATTTGCAGCAAAAGCACTCAAGGAGCCGTGCATGAGACATCCATCACTTCCCATGTTATCCATGGCATTTCATTACCTACAGCACCAGTATTTTTTCACTGAGGTGAAGAAACAAAAATGGATTATATCCCTGGAAGTGTTCAAGGCCAGGTTGGATGAGGCCCTAAGCAACCTGGTCTGGTGAAAGGTGTCCTTGCCCATGGCAGGGGGTTGGAACTAGAAGATCTTTAAGGTCCCTTCAAGCCCAAACCATTCTGTGATTCTACGATTCACTTAAATAGTCATTGAACGGAGAAAAGTGTTTGTACTTGCAGTCCACCGTGTCTGTCACTTTTTCTAACATTATATACAAAGTTACTTTCTTTGAGTTGAAGAGAACATCGCCATAAAGAGAGGTGATTGCCAGTTACCACCTTTCAGATTCTCCAGACATCTGCACAAGACACACACTCCTGCATCCTCCAGCAACAAAGTAAAAAGATCTCTGAGATAAAGACTGACAAAGGACACTTGTGAAACATCAGTTGCAACTGAAGTCCCAGGGAGAATTCTGGATCTGCAACTAGATTTATTAAAGTAATTAAATGCATTACTGACAGATTATGCATTAATGTTAATGCATCAATGAAAGAAAACCAACCAGCCTTTTGTGACTGCATTTATCCCCTACGCTCCCGTATGACCACAGGGAAACCAGGACACAAGGTCTCATGTCTGGTTAACAGAGCAGGTTTTGTTTGGCAGCCACATGGGAGGGGATGTCAGAGCTGTAGTCAAGAGTTTAAAAAATAAAAGATGAAAACTGAAAAGCGGATTTTGCAAACAGAGCCATTGGGGATGAGCACCCCACTTAACCTCTTTGATGCCCGTCGGTGCAACATGGATTTTCATCCCCTCCCTGCCCTTCCTTTTCAGGTATTTTTGGACTACAATTATTCACCTTTTTCCTCTACAAAGAAAGCAATGTCCTAAGTATCTTCTACACAGAGCAATACACAGATTTTACTGTTAAAAAAGCTGATGTCATTTACCACACAAGGAAATACTCAAAATACCACCACAACTCTACTATTTCTCATTTGTCTAAGATCAAACAGATCAAAAAAAATTTCAACTTTAAGCAACTATGCTGTAATTTAAAACATATGTCAGGAAATTAATTTATTCATAAAGCAACATCTGAACACGTCCCCTGTCCCATTAAACAGCAGGACGTTTGCTAATTTAAAACGAAGTAGCATGGATTCCTGTTCCACTTTAGCAGACACTATTAAATGAGGAATGCAGTCAGTCAAAATAACAAGAGAAATGTCAGATACATGACTTCAGTGGTTGTTCTGAGGGAGAAGTGCAGGAAAGGGACATTAAACTTGGATCTTCTTCATTCCCTTCTTTACCCTTCAGTACACTCCTTAATTTGTTATTTAGCTGAGAGAGCTGCAAGAGTACTGGAAATTTAATTCTTTATTGGTATAAAGTTATTTCAAAAATTAAATCTGAGTCAGGGTGATCAAAGACATCCAGCCAGTATTTTGGACCATCACAGGAGTATCCAGCTGGCCAGAGCAAGGCTGCAGTGAGAGGGAGGACACAGGACTCCAGATTTTACAGCTGTATCTCAAGAAAGCATTAGTCACTTTTCCTTGCCCTGGTCCTTCACATTATCACTCTTCAACAGGCAATGTTCTGTAGCATTCACACTAATGCAACACAGATTTATGATTCTTTCATCTTTTACAGGACTGAAATGGCCAAATAAGGCAATATTGGCTGAGGGAAGCCAACTGCTGATTATATGGAATTTGAAACCAAGCAGAGGATTTAAAATAAACTGATTTTAAAGTGGTTGGAAATAAAGCAACAAAGAATAAATCAAGCATTAAAAAAAAGAAACAGCATAATCCTCTGACATGCAGAGAATGTGCAGTAGCAAGAACTGAGCCCTGCTCTTTCACCTATCTCATACAGCTTCCTTCTCTTCCTTGTGCCTTACAGCTCCCTGCACCAACCCTGAGCTTCCAACACCTCATAAGCATCCATTTCCCACGTATTTTCCAGGTACTGACGTTCAGCAGAGAAAGGAAGCAAGCCAAGCAATAAATATTAAAAAAACTCCCATGGTTGCAACACTCAAAAGTGCCATCTTCTTTTTCATGTCAGAAGCCAACGAGAACACGCGTCGGTCTGTGCCTGTCTCTACCCCCATCCTCTCGGGTAAGCAGGGTCCATCAGAGCAGCTGGATGTCCCCAAGCAACGCTGATCTGCACTCAGGCAACAGCTGGCATTAGGTGTGAACGGCTGAGGCACAGCTCCGTGGTTCCCAAAGCTGGCTCACAGCTCTGGTGACAGGCTGAATGAGGCTGCATTTGTCTCCTCCATCTCTAGCCCACGTCACACAGAGCTGAATCTTCTCTTTTGGGGGTTACCTACATATCCCCTCCACCCAGCCTCCTTTTGGGAAGAATGTGCCTTATTCTCCACTATAGTTAGGGGAAAACTTGGCAGAGGACTTCATTATGTACACATACACACACACTGACATCTGTGTGGTGTGTTTGCATCTGTGTGCATCTACTTCTATTACAGAAAGGAAATACCTGTATGAAATACTAGAGCATGTTCCCCCCTGAACATTATGAAAAAGAATGCTTACTGCTCAAAACTGAGATCCAGAATAAGCATTTCTGGATTTTGATGGAAAACAACGCTCCTTCTTCCTTGTATTTGTGAATTAAAAGAGATACAAATGAAGATAATTTTTTACAGCTGTCTATCATCTCTCTCTCCAAAATGTCTACACTTTTTGCCTAACCTCCTAGGTTATAAAAGGACATTTTCCACATTTTTTAATCTCAAATCTGAACCAGAATTGTAGAAATCCATAAAAATCTGAGAAGTCTGTGTAGAGATGATGGGTATCCATGTGCTTTCATAACTTATTATAATCCATGCCTGGCCAGAAATCTATTAAGTTTCTTGTCCAACATAAAGTAAATGCATCATATCACTGACAAATTCTAAAACTCATTACATTTCACCCACTGAGCAAAAATATGCTAACTTTATACCAGTATCAAATATAAAAAATGAGGAGAAAAACAAGTAAACAAGACTCCAGCAGAAGGCAAAATGGAGCCTAAGAATCAAATACTATTATCCAGTATAATTATCTTCACAGCAAAAAAACAAAAAAAAATTACTTGCATCCTAAAGAACAGAACACTAACCTCCTGTCGAAAATTATTTGCTGTCCTCTCTAGATGATCCATTTTCCTTTTTGATTTTATTGTGCTGCAAGAAAAAGCAAACAAAGATAATTGTCATTTTGACAGCTGTGCTACTGTCCCTTACTGATATGAATTTCTATTAACATAACAATTTACCAGTGTAATCCAGACTACAGATGACATAAATCTAAATAAGAATTAAATATAAATATATAATTGGGAGTTAAATTAAGCATTTATAGATCTGTAGTAATTTGTCAGCTTGATTTTGACAGTGTTACCATGGCATTCTCTTAAAAAAAAAAAAAAAGGAAGTGGATAACCTACCCGTTCCCTGTGCAGTAACAAAAAGCAGAGTGCCTCAACACCCCCAGTGCAGAATGAGAGGGAAAAATTCTGCTCTGTATCAGACTCAGTAACTGAGGAACAGTGCAACCCACATAGACAGTAGCATGAGCCATGATGAACAGGCAGACTTCAGAATCACTGGTTCCTGAAAAGAATCATAAATACTTGTTAAATGAAGTACTCAATATTTCACATGGTTTGTTTTCACCTTTTATTTCCCTAAAATTATCAGAAAAGCTGAAGCTCAGCTGTTGCTAAAACTAGCAACAGACATATAGGATAATGAGAGGGAATTTTTAAAGTATGAAAGAATCATAAACAAGTGAAAATGTGCATCCATCACGTGAAGGGGTGTTATGACCACTCCTGAAGGTGAGGGTAACTGAGGTTCTTGTTAATAGATTCCTTGGGGCAGATTAGAGTGAGATGACACTGAGGGACCAGTGTTTATATATATATATGTGTGTGTGTGTGTGTGTATAATGCAGGCTTGTTTTAGAACAATTTGGTTGCAATGGAAAGGAGGTACAGAGCCATTTTGGTCATTATCTATAGAAATGAAACAATATAAAAGTATAGAAGAATCACTTAAGAAAATATATAAGGAAAAATAAGGAGAGGAAGAAAGGATAACAGTAGATAGCAGAGAGGAAAGTTATCATCACACATGGATCCAGTGACAAGACTTCATTGTTGAAATTTCACTTAGTCAAAGTGATGGTCGCAGCCTTGGTCCATCAGGGGTGGGGAATTCCCATGAAACGTAGATTTCAGTGGGTTCAATATGGTCAGGTTCAGGTGGGAACATCCAGGTACCTCCCCTGGGGAGAGTTTTACACTGTCTGTTCCAACACTGGGGATCATGTGCAGTGGTCTGGTGGAAGGCCCCAGAAATGAGTCTGGGTGTGCTTTGGGGGTCTTTGATGGGTGATGAGACCCTCTAAGCCATGGCAGCTGCCTCTCACACCAGCACAGTTGAGCCAGTTCTGCCCCACAGGAAGGGATGAACACCTTCAGGCCCAGGTGTGAACGTGACTGTCCCGCCACCTTCCCTGGGAGGGGAGATTTCACCTGGCCCAGCTGAGTAAGGGGGGACCCTGGCATGATAAAAAGCATTATCCCACCTCAGCAGGACCTGCTTCTTACTGGCCTTTTCCCTTTTCTGGCTCAAACCCAGCTCGTTGCCAAACAAAGGTCAGCTTGTTGTGGTCATCCTCCGGTGGTGGGTGCACCTGGGCTGTTCTTATGCAGACGTTTCCCACCACACACCCAAACCTCTCCTCCTGCCCTTCGGTCGAGGGCTGCAAACCCGGCCTCAGCAAAGCCCCTGTAGCTCTTCCAAATGGGAGACTGCTGGAGTCATTAACCACCCACATTTCAGTCTCTCCAAAGGGGAAGACCTTGTCAGAGATGATATGGAAAAGGCTGAAGCACTCAACGTTCCTTTTGCCTCAGTCTTTACAGGCAAAGGCTGCACAACTCTGCTTGTACCAGTGGTTGCTGGGAAGGAGAGGGATAAACAGGAGCAGGGCCAGCACCTGCTGAGAGATGCTGCATGTACTCAAATGCACAGAGCCAGATGGGTTACACTGAAGGTTGCTAAGAGACACAGCTGACACACTCGTCAGGCAACTGTCTATTACCTATGAAAAACACTTATCACACAGTCTCCAAATGACTGGGAAAAGACTTACACATGCTCATTTTTAAGAGGGGCAAAAAACAGTGCTTATATCCAGTCAGCACCATCTCAGTATCTGGAAAAATGCTCAGAGCTTGTCCCCTTAGCTGGGTAAAAGCTAAGAAAGCGTTCAGGAAGATTTGACTCAGATTTACCAAGGGCAAATTACATTTGGTAAATCTGAACAGCTACCGTGATGAAAGGCCTGGTCATGCAGGTAAGGGGACAGGACACAACACACCTTGAGTGTCCTGTGGCTCCTGGCAAAGGACAAAGCACACACATGTTAGTAAGCCAAGGCCAGGTGGATGGTTGGAGTGGTTGAAAACTGTCTGGACAGACAGAACTGAAGACCTGATGGCTTCAAGTTGCTTCACTTGTTGGCTAGGAACAGTAAGAGTACCCTGGGGTTGTTATCGGGGCTGGTACAACTCAATAAATTTATCAGTAACTTGGATGATGAGGCAGAAGGTGTCCCCATTCATGGCATGGTGGTTGGAACTGGATGATCTTTGAGGTCCCCTCTGGGCCATTCTATGAGCAGCAAACTCGTGGATGAGAATTAGAATAGTAGAGCTCCCCTTCAAAGGGTAACTGAGAAACTGCAGGGCTGGAAAGCAGAAGCCTCATGACAAAGGTCTGTACCTGGGACTGGCTTAATCCAATGCGAACAACTGTCCTGCTCCAGGCAGGAATTCTGACTGGATGACACCCAGAAACGCCTTCCAGCCAACATATCTGTGATTTTAAATGCTCAAACAATATTCATGTTTGAAAGATCAAACACTGACTATGCACTCCCTTTCTAGTAGTAAAGAAAGGGTTCTGGGTGGGGAATTTCACAAACTTTAATTAAGCCTGTTTGTTCACAGGTTTATTTAAAAGCACATGAATCCCTCACACTTCCATGTACCCTACGTGATACATCTCTAAAGAGTAAAGAAGGTGGAGGACACTCATGTGCATTACAGTGGAAACATGGTGTGAAGCTTCAAAACCACACACTCAAACAGCTATGACAGAGAAAGATAAACTGACATGCACAACATTCAGAGTTAGTCAGAACTACCCTTCAAGTGTAGGAACAGGTTCATAGGGAGCCAAGAGATATTTCTCATTCCTTGTAAATCTGCCTTCATTTTTCCTAAAATGGATTAGCATAACTCACTATCATGCATCATCCCCTATCAAATTATATTTATTTCCATGATGCAGTCCATTGCTTCTTTAAAGCATTAACATTTTACTTTCATTTAAATATCTTTTCCTGCATTCTTTTAAGGTGTGTAATTTATTTTCAAAATATTTTTCATTTTGAGTCCCTTGAAATGGCACTGATCCAGCTTGTTTGTAACTAGTCAGGCCTATGCTCTCTAGGGTTTCACTAACAGCTGAATTGGCTGGTCACTTAGTAACCCGTCCTGTTTGAAATCATGTATGAATGAAGGCAGAGCTTCCATAAATTAGGCTGCTCAGAAATGGAATACACTCAGTCACTACTCAAAATGCCCACTTGCAAGCATAGGAAATACTTCCTGCAGGTTTTAACTGTCCGTAATTTAAAATAGTTTTTCAGCATTTAATTCCACAGCAGCTTGCAACTTTTAAAAATTGAATTATTTAAAACTCTTCTACCACCAGTGAGCAAAATTACTTCAAAAATTTTTTTCACAGGATCAGAGTACTTAAACTGTATTTAACTGTTTAAACAAAACACTTTAGCACTTTCTACATCCAATGTGTAGAAGCTATTGATAACAAAAGCATTAACAATCTCAAAATACTTTAGGACAACAGAGTACACATCTAATGAAGAAGTCACATTCCTCTACCTTGGCATATTACCTGTAAACCCAGAGTGCTCAAAAATCACACTTTCTCAAATTCATGAGATCACTTTATGATCCAGAATCTTTCAGATAGCACATCAGGGTTATAGACATCTGCATCTCCAACCAACCTGAAGTTCAATACCAATACACAATATTGGAAACAAAATAAATGTCAGTCTAATTTTATAGTCACAGCTGAAAGATCCTATTGATACAGACTACTTTAAGGCTCACTTTCTATCCTAAGTTAGAAATAACTCTCTTGAACAGTAGTTCAAGATACTTGCTCCATTTATATTACCATCACTCTCCAATCATGAAAAACACAAAAATCATTTGCAATTTTTACTCTGCAACCAATAAATTCCAAAATGTCTTTTAATGAGTCCTGGTTCTTCTCTACCACATACAAGTGTGACAAACACCTTTACAAAATGTAAACAGCTTCTCCCCCAGGTGAGCTTCTCCCTCACCTTTTCACTCATCCAGTTCTTTGGCAATGCCCTGCCCTCCATGAATTGCAGTCAATTCAGCCTACCAAGCTCCTGTCAGGTGGGATGTTCTCCCCTTATTCTCATCTTACTCAAGCCAGTACAGGAATAGCCACTCCAATTACCCTCTTTCTTCACAGAGGTTGGAAGGGACCACAGTGGGATGTCTGAATCCTCCCTGCCCAAGCAGGGTCATTGAGAGCACATGGCACAGAATCGTGTACACGAAGTTCTCAAATATCTCCGGTGAGGGAGACTCCACAACCTCTGGGCAATTTTTTTCCAGTATGCGGTCACTCACACAGGAAAGTTCTTCCTCATATTGAGGTGGAATTTCCTGTACATCAGCTTCTGTCCACTGCCTCTTGTCCTAGTGGTTGGCACCCCCCAGAAGAGCCTGGCTCCATCCTCTTGACACCCACCCTTGAGATATTGACATGCTTTTATAAACCTCCTTTGCTCCACGGAGAGAAACGAGCACTACTTTTCATGACTCCTTCCTCTCCTCACTTAAAACCAACGAGCCATTCATTCTCCATCCCCTCTGATCCACTGGCCCTGGGTTAGTATCGCTTGAGATGTATGTCTGCATCTCTTCTTTCCTCCAGTCCCACATCACTGTCTGAAGGGAGAATTACTTTTAGTTCATCCGTGCAACACTTAAGTGCAAATTATTACGTAGGTTAATGCAAGAGAGCGCAGAGCGGGGCACCAAGGGTACTTAAGCAAGCAGCACAGGAAGTCTTTTTTCCAAAGCTATCTCTCGGTAAGACACTCCTCGAGACAAACAGTCCCTCCTGCAGAAGTTCTCACAGAAAACAAAGTTTTCCCCCTTTTCCCAGGACTGAGGCGAACACGGCGAGCGCTGGGATGAGGAGGGAGGGGAGGGAAGGGGTAGGAGAGAGGACGGCAGCCTGTGCCCGGCTGGGACGGGGCGGCACTGAGGCGGCCAAGGGCAAGGGGCAGGGCAGGGCCGAGGGCAAGGGGCAGGGCAGGGCCGAGGGCAAGGGGTAGGGCCAAGGACCAGGTCGCGGCAGTGCCCG
Organism: Mohoua ochrocephala; assembly: GCA_013398855.1. Lineage (NCBI taxonomy): Eukaryota > Metazoa > Chordata > Aves > Passeriformes > Acanthizidae > Mohoua > Mohoua ochrocephala. Next base: position 120,000 of record VZTA01009498.1, read on the forward strand.
GCCGTTCCCCCGCAGCCCCTGGGGATCGCCGGGCAGGAGGTCAGGGCTGGAACCGGCAGCGCCATCGGCCGCAGAGGGCGGCCCGGCCACGGCTTCCGACCGGCGTGCGGGGCTC